>VDFB02330176.1:0-81181 GCA_007258455.2 Sequoia sempervirens
AAGATCAGGATCAAGTGTGTATCAATCAATATATAGTACAATTGCCCATGGGGCTATCAAAAACAAGCCCGTAAAATGCAAAATGAATCATGTCTCTAATTAAAAATGAGCTAGCCCTACTAGCTGCTCCCCTCACTGGGTGGCCTCTCTCCATGATCCTTTGGAGGCTGGTACCTTGTCTGCTCTGAAAAATGTAGGAGCTGGGATGCTCGAGGCATGACCTAGTGATAATGTACTCTGTAATAGTCAGCCTCTCGGACTGCCTCCCTATATGCTTGTAAAAAAACTGTGCTCCAGGAGGAGGATATGACCATGCTCTCAAGCTGCTACCAACAACCCATCTCCTGTGCATCCCTGAGCTCTGCAACTTGTCTTTGTTGAACGGCCTGGTCCCGCTCAGTCCTCAGTTGATCTCTCTCAAATGTCAATGCAACAATTTGTCCCTACAAACTCTGTACCTATGCCTGAAACTACTGGATAAGGGAATCTCCCTGATTAGGTGACGGTGGAGGTCCCTGGTCCCTTGGAGGTGGTCCTTGATCTCTCTGAGGTGGTCCTAGAGCCTTTCTGGACCTATCAGGCGCCTTGTCCTATTTTTTTCGTGAGATCACCCAAAAATCATTTTTTTTGTCTGATCTCTCAGAGGGGCAATATAGCAGCATGTTTCTTCTCACTGGGGCAGCAGTGGGGCATTTAAGAAATCATTTTTTTTTTAAATTTTGATCGAGATAGTTTATTCTTTGAACCAACACATCGAGTACTTTGCTTCAAAGAGGGGAAAATGTAGACACAAAAAATGTACCAATCACACTTGATCTTGATTACTAACACCGCTTCATCCTGAATCATCCCCTTTGCTAATCATTTAATCAGGTATTCTGTATTTGATTAAATTCATCACCTTTCATCTCTTGATTAAATAAATCAAACTTATCTAATTCAGTTGTCATCTCTTGTTAATTAAATAAATCAATTTTATTTAACTAATCCTCTAATCTCTATTTAATTAAATAATCCATTTTATTTAATTAAATCTCTAAAGTCATTCTATTAAATTAAATCAATCTTTATTTAATTTAACCTAACATCATCCCTCTTTAATTGAATGAATCAAAATCTTTATTTGATTAAGTCTAAATCATATTCCTCACAACTTTGATTTAAATCAATCCAAAAATGTAAATCAAATTGTCACATCAACTAATCTCCTTTTAATTTAATCAAATCTTGATTAAATTAGTCTTAATCACTCCAATCCTCTAGATTTTTCCACTTGCTCAAAAAATCATTTAGTTTGATTTATTAATTCTTCTAATTTCCCTCAACATGGCATCAAAAGTGAATATTCCTCTAAATTTTAAAATCGCTCCAAATGAATTTGTCCTTCCAACAAGGCATTCATTTCCTCTTACATGTCCTTGTGCATTGAGCCAGGTGGAATTCAATTCATTCCTTTCTCCCTCCAACATGTCATTTCATAGATTTGGAATTCCACCTAATATCATTTATTGTGCACATTCACCAAAATGTGCTCATCCTTCCTCCATTCACATCTTGACAAGTGGCACTTGGCCATTGGATGTCGAATGATCCCACACTCCTCCATTTTTCTCATTCTTCCATCTCGTTCTTCTATAAATAGAAGGCTCTTCTTCTCATTTTGGGATCCACAACTTAGAGCAAAAGTTACTCTCTTCATATTTAGAGCAAAGTCATTCATTTTCATAGCATTTTTCCATCATCATAGCTAGGTTATTGCAAATTTCATCAAGGAAGCACATTGTTCATCATCAGCAAGTGGATAAATCTTCATCAAGCTTGCAAAGAAGTTGGGAAAGGGCCATTTTCCACATCAAAGTGGCACCAATTCCCCCATGGGATTGAGAGTTTCCATTCTCTAATAGGATTTAATAGCTTTGTCTTATTTTTTCCTTCATTTATTTCCTATTTTGAGCATTGTAGATGAATTGCATGGGGAATCTTAGTTCTAACTTGCATATGTGACTAACATTGTGTTTGTTCTTTGTGTTTGTGCAGGTATAGGATTGGGATTCACAATAAGAACATGTTATTATTGATGTAAAAGTAAGTTTTGTCATTTGTTGTTAAAGATTGAAGAGATTGTTGGAAATGTTAAAAAAGAAAATCATAGAATGCAAGAATAGAGTTATCACTTAGAGGCATAAGACAAGTTGATCAATTATTAAGAAGAGATAAAGAATATTGTTACAATGGATACAAGTAAAATTAGATGGTTTACCAAAAGGTATTTGTTACACATTACCATTAGAAGATTGTGGACTTAAAAAAACAACTAGTAGATATGTGAATGTGTAAATTAAAGATTTAAATAATTGAGATATAAGTGTGCTTGAATGGAGTTCAAATTAAATCCAAGGTGACCGACTTGTGAAAGAGAAGAAGAATTTAAATTTAAGATAGTATAGAAGAACCATGAGCCAATTCGGTTTTGAAAAGTTAATGAACAAGTAATGTAGGCTGAATCTCTTAGCCTAGTCATCATCCTTGAAGGAAGCAATATGATCCATTATGCTAGGTGACTTCTTTATGCACTTAAAATCAATCGACCCCCTTTTAGATAATGATAAAAGACATAAGAGGTGATTACCTTTATTAAGAATGCAATGATCATTATTAGGAAGAAATTTTCAAAAAGGTGGCATAGAAAATAATTAAAATAACATCAGTTTATATGAGGAGAAATTGAAACAAGATTTAATTAAGGCCAAATTCTTCAAAGGAAGTTTAAAATCAAAATTAATTATTACATATGAGGTCAAGCCCCTAATAAATGTACCCCCATGTAAGACAAAACCATCCAATTTAAAATATAATGAAAATGCATGTATTAACAAAGAGTTGTGTCCAATGAATGAAATTGCCTCTCTTTGGAAGAGGTGTGAAGAAGATATAAAAATATGAAGGATTGGGAGTCAAAAGTAACAAGCAATTCAATGATTTTCCTCTAATTAAAAAGAGTAGACTAAAATAGATAAAAAAAGGGCATAAATGAAGAGTATATAGCAGATTCATATTAGAGAATATATGCAGCCTATGTGTGAAAGACAATTGCAAATATATATAAAAAATATAGGTGAAAAATAAGAGTAGATAATAAAGAGAATTAGAGAAAATTGTAAGGCAGAAATTTATGTAAAGATAATGCCATGATTATGATCAGTTTCATGCATGATTTGGATCAGAGTTGAAGGGAAGTGTGTGAATAGATTTGGGAGGAATATTGTTATGTGATTGTGGATCAGATTTGAGTGTTAAGAAGATTTAGATTTGGATTATATTTGTGTGGATCATTTTTTTTTTTTTGGTGAAGGATTTTGTTATATCAGCATTGAAGAATTGAAAAAGTTGAAACCTATCAAATAGAGGTTGGAGCCTCTTGTTGGATTGGAGCTCAGTTTTTTGTGCAGGGTTCGAAACCTCCAATAGGTTGAGCCTATCAAGTAGAGGTCAGAGCCTCTTGCTAAGTTGGAGCTCAATTTGTATAGAGATTGTAGATTTTGATAGTAGGTTAGAGCCTACAAGAAGAAGAAGGTTAATCTATAATATATGAGCAATATTATGTCATGGTTTTCTCTCAAAAGGGTTTTCACATAAATCGTGTGTTCTTATTGTGTTCCTAATTGATAGATCTTACTTGAATGCTCTTATTGTGATTGGTTAAGTTTTTAAAAGTAAAAATATTGTTAGATATTGATTCACCCCCACTCTCAATATCATTGCATGTTCAACATGTGGAAACCTACTTATGAGATGGAAAACTAGCAAAAGAGAGGATTAGTATTACATGCACAATAAATTAGGTCTTTTTGATCCAAATTTGGTGTATTCCTATTTTTATTGCTTGTGGTATACATGGAAAAGTTTATGGTCTAGAATATAGAGAGAGTTCTCAAATATCTTAACAAGGAAATTTGATTAGGACAACGTATATTTTCCTTTGCTATATATTTTTAATCATTGGTGGATCCTTTGTCAAATATTGTCCTTTCAAATATTTTTCTAATCAAGTTCTACATTGATTGGAAAGTTTTGATTGAAAAGGGAACCAAAACGTAATTTTACCTCAACACATATTTTTTGTCTCATAACTCCATTCTAGCCCATATTCAGTGCATTTAGAATTTCAATCCATGTACTCTTTGTGGGATTGGTTGGATCTAATGTTGGACCATGCCATTAAATTTAGTACTTTATTTTTGTACATATATGGTTTCTAACTAATATTATTATAGTACAACTCATACATGACTACCACATTAGAGATGTGTCATGCCACCATCAAGTTAGAGGTGTTTCCATTTTATCCTGTTCTACAATTTCATATTGCCAAACTTCACTTGCAAAGGAAAATTATTGATAATTATACAACCTTTAAATCAAGGCTTGTTTATATTATCTCAAAATTAAGGATAATTTTTCCTAGGAATTTTTTCAAAGCCTTTGATCTTACCAAGTTCCTTAGAAAATTAAACATATTAAATAAATCTAACATTTCTTCTTTGAGCTTCTTGATATTATCTAGGCTTTTATTTTCTATTACTAGTAGGTTTTTTAAACTTAAGAGCTTTGTTAAACTGATCAATCATTTTAGAAGTGTATGAGTGTTGTCTCCTTTAGGCTATCTACGATATATAAGTTATGATTTTTAGTAAGACATTGCAGGATCCAAAGAGTTTTTGAATGATCTTTGTGGCAAAAAATTCACCCTAGATGATCTTCAAGAAGAATATTTTAATATCTAATAATAAATCTCCTAAACGTGATGGTTGTCCTTGTAAAATTTATAAATCCCTATGGACATAGTTAGCCTTGATATTCTCTAGGTCTACTTAGGAATATTAATACATGATCCTTAGGTACTATAATAAAATAGGGTAAAATTAAATTATTCCTAGGGCATTAAAGCCTCAATAAATATACAACTAGTAGTTGATCACTTTGCTAAATACTTTCCATAAGATCATATTCAAAGCCCTTGCTCTTTATTTCTGATTTACTGCAAATTATTATTTGGCTTGAGAAAACTAGATTCATTAAGAAAGAATATATCCTAGACGATAATATTTATTGTTTGATAAGGTATGAAATGGGTCCATCACTCTTAGAAACATTCAATTTTCATCAATATTGGCTTTAATAAAACTAATGACCATTTTTAATGGTTGTTATTTCTAGATATGCTTCAAGATATTAAATTTGACTCTAAATTTATTAACTCAATACAAATTTTATTTATATATGATTTGGATTGTCTCATTATCAATGGTTGAAAATATTCTTCTTTTGTGATCTTTATGTTCTTTCTCTAACTCTTTATGTTCTTGTGGCTAAATTTTTTTGGCTATTTTCTTCCAAACATAGTTACCTAACAATCAAAGGTATTTTCCTTTCCAATCCTAATATTTTTCTAATAATTCCTCTCTTAACCTTTTAGAAGAACAAGATAATGTTAGTCAAGCCTTGTTGTGTTTAAATTATTATTTTTCTTGTCTCTAGCTCCAATATACATTCATAAAAGAATCAATGTTATAATCAATCCTCCTTTCCCAAGATTTTGTAGATTATTTTTTTCTACTACAAATGGATTAATATGGGGAAATATTTATATTTTTTGGCCATTCCTTTTTCCTTTTAATACTACTCTCCATCTCTTTTGCATTTTATTATAGCTCACTTTGAGAAAAAAATTATACTTCTAGATTGCAAAGCTTATTTCCCTTGTTAGGATACTCTAAATTTGTTCCAAAGTTCTTGCTTTTACTCATGTGTCTTATTATTCCTATTGGGATCCTTGAAAATACTCTTTTCAAAATTTATAGATAAATTTGGAGAGATTACTTAAATATTTTCTTTGGGTCTCTGTTGACTCGGGAAAATTGTTCCATTGAGTTGCCTAAGAATTTTGTTGTCATCTTAATGACTTTGCTTGTTGTGACCTTATTAATAATCATAGATAAGGTTTGTACTTGTGTTTTAATTGGATAATTAGAATCTTGGGGGGCAATGAGGCCTTTAAAATTTTTCTTTGATATTGTATCTTTTGTAACCCCTCATGGAAAATAAGCCTAGAAATCTTTGTGATTTCACTTTATCGTCATCTTGAAGGAGCTCGTGAAAATTTAAGGAACTTTTGTCACAAAAATTATATAAAATTATTGGGTTCTTATAAATCCTTTGTTTATTTAGGATGGGAATTATTTCATAACCTAAATTTTCATTAATAAACAATCCCTTTGGTGGTCTCTTATGATTACTTGCAAGGATAAACCTCTTGCCAAAGTACCTTAGCGTAATGCATTAAAAATATTCAAATAAGTGATTTGTTATATTTTATACCCCTTCTCTATAGATTCAAAAGGTTAGTGTTAGAACACAGATATATTGAGAGGGGGGTGAATCAGTATATCCCTCAAATTAATCCAATTCAATTTTATCAATCAGAACTTATTATTGCCTTAACTAGATAAAGCATTCAAAGCACAAGCACACAACCATAACATCAAATTTACGTGGAAAAATATACAAGGGAAAAATAACAATTAGAAAGCTGGTTGGAGCTACTATCCAAATCCAACCTTAAAAAATTAAAAACATGATTTACAACACAGTTTTATGGCTTCAACTAGAGGAATTTTACAAATCCCTATCAATACAACACTTACAAAAAGAGGCTACAACCTCAACATATAATAATTGATAAATTTTTATAGTCCACTACCACCACAACACCGTTGCTACCTCTAGATCACAACCTTTAGCATTCACACACTTCACTTTTAATTTCGGCTTGCCTCCTTCAACATTCCATCCACACACTTTTACCTTCGGCTCACTGCCTTCAACACTTCATTCACACACCTTTTCCTTTAGCTCACTTCCTTTAGTGCACTTCAAATACTCTTTCACATATTCACATACATTCTTCTTTGTTCAACTCATTGCTTTTGAAATTTATCACTTTTAACACATTGAATGCTTCAACAAACACAAACTACCACTTCGATCACACACTTCATATTCTATTTATATCTTTCAAAAGATTCAAATTTTTTCTCCTTGTTGGCCAAACTAAAATGTGTAAACATGAAAAGTGCAATGACCATAATGAGTCATCTCCAAATCATCCATGGGGAAAGGAGATTGAATGCGATCCAAGCCAAGAGATAAGAAAGACCAGTTTTACATATGCACACAATCCATGCTGGTGCATGCAATAAAACTTGGCACAAACACCTCAAAAATACCAAGTCAGACCAGTAAACACTTAACCCTCCAAATATTATCTCCATATCACAAGCAATATCAAAGAGCCCAAATAGCATCATGCAAATCACACTACAAGCATTAAATGATATTCAAAAACATTTCCACACCCTCTTACAATTTTACACAACATTAAGCTAGTGTAGACAAAAAAACACTTAACTAGTATCTCTTGCATACACAGACAACATAGTCTTGAGATAAAATATTGAAAATTCAACTTGCGGTACACCTTAACATCTAAAAATTGAAGGGAGAAAATAGATAGGCATTTTGAACTCATCCTCCAAATTGCAAGACCACAACATCAATTATAAATAAATGTGGAGCATTTCTATAAACTATCTTGAATGTGATAGTACAGTCTTCACATTGCTAGCTTTGGAAACTTCTACATTAACTTCTATGTTCTAAAAATAGGAACATACATAATTCACACTTTATTTTTTCAAACTTCCAAATTGTAGAGCCATATATTCAAATGCAAAGGAATGTGAAGCATTCTATGGATCTTTTAAGTACACCTTCCTGAGCCATTGACTACTTGAGAATCTTTCATGCTCTCTTTCACACCTTATACAAAGCTTCACATCAAGAGACAAGAATATAATCATACCAATTACAAAACTCTTCATCTTCAACATATCAACATCCACTTATTCATGAACAAAAAGAGATGTAGTACAAATACATATAGAAATCTCATGATGTATCCATCATCATACATAATAATTATGAGCAACATACTAATTACAACATATGAAAAATATCCATTCTATTGACATCAATGAAAACACCTACAACAAACTTCAATAATCTCCCCCTTTAGCATTGATGGCAACACAAACCTGATATGAAAATTTTCCCCCTTTGACATCAAGGGAAAAGGGTAACAATATTTTTCTGTACAACATACAAACACCCCCTTTCAGCACAAATCTTAACATTCCTCTACGTGCTCCTCTTGAGAGGTAGCCCTCATCAATCTAGGAATAAATGTGTCTTGAATTGCTCCCCCTAGATAGATGCACCAACTATGCATCTAGTTAGGAGGGGAAACAACCCCTAATTTCTACCTAAGATACTCAAATGTATCCTTTGAAAGTTCCTTAGTAAATATGTCTACAACCTATTTCTTTGTAGGCACATACTCCAATATTACTTCTTGATCCACAACTTTCTCCCTTATGAAGTGATACCTGATAAATATATGTTTGGTTCTCGCATGCATCATTGGATTATTTGAAATATTGATGGTGCTTGTATTATCACACAAAATTAGAATGGGCTCATCATACATCACCTTGATGTCCTTCAAGGTTTACTTCATCCATAACACTTGGGTACAACAAGATGCTACAACAATGTACTATTCTTTTGTTATTGATAAGGACATTGAGTCTTTCTTTTTACCAAATGAAGAGACCAATTTGTCTCCCAAAAAGAAAGCTCCACTATTGGTACTTCTTCTATCATCAACACTACTAGCCCAGTCAACATCACTATATGCACTCAAAGAAAAATCATCATATTTTTTATACTTTTCAAATATCTGAAAAATCCTATTGACTTCCTTCACATGAGTTTCTTTTGGATCATCTTGAAACCTTGCAACCAAGTAGACAACTTGCATAATATTAGGCCTTGATGTTGTAAAAGTATAATAGGCCCCTAATCATAGACCTATACAGAGTCTAATCAACTTTATGTGAGTCATCATATTTGCTCAAATGATAACCTATTACCATGGGATTAATTATTGGTTTGCAATCTTCCATACCAAACTTCTTCAACATCTCCTTGACATACTTTTCTTGATAGATATTATTTGGTTGTGCAATTTGGAGTCCAAGAAAGAAAGATAGTTCACCTATCATAAACATTTCAAATTATTTTTGCATCTCTTTAGAAATATTCTTGCGCATTTCATCATTTCCACCAAGATTATATCATCAACATACACAACAACAATTAGAATTATTTCATCCTCAATTTTAATATATAGATTGCTATGTGTGGTACCTTTCTTGAAGCCCTACTGGAGTAGGTACTATTGGCATATGGCTTTGAGAGATTTTTTTTGGCTACTTGTGTTGTCATTGATGGAAACTAGAGTCAATGGTATGGTCCACAATGTTAGTATTGCTCCTACAAGAAAGGGAAGTAAGATTCTATAATCTACTAGCAAAAATAATGAAGAACAAGAGATCCGGTTGACAAGTCAATCTGATCACTTCACCAAATCATTATTTTGTGGTGTGGATATCCAAGGAAGTCTTCCTAGCATTTGTACTATCCTACTAGTGAGTTTTTTTGGAGTTGCATTAGTCAGAGTTCAAGTTAAGAGGTTCAGTAGTATGGTTCATGATTTATTCTCTCATTGTGGCTGACATGTTTTATATGGTGTATCACGGATGTATGTGGAGTATGTATTTAGTTATTTCTTATGTTTTGAACTTTGTTTTGGGTCCCTTCTAAAGTATAGATGACTTGTGAGGACGTGCATCAACTCTAATTAATGATTTGAGCTGACATAAGCAAGAATATTATATTTTAATGTGAAGCTGACATATAATGAATTCCTGATTAGTGGATATATAAAGGAGATTGAAAAATTGTTTTGGTGTGTGTGTGAAGTAGTTGTGAAAAATATAGAAGTGTATGTGTAGAAGAGAGCGAAAATGGATAGATCGGTTATTTGAGGGTAGAAAAAGTTTTGTATGTAGAGTAGAGTAGAGCAGGGCAGAAATGTGAACTGGATAGAAAGATCCAAAATCTAATTGTGCACTTAATTGGAACTAAATCCAAGCATTTGTAGATGCTACTCTCTCAATTCAATATTTTTTTGTAATTTCAATTATACTTTGTAAGGTAGTGAGCCTTTCTCTTTTGAGCAATTAGCTCTAGGCAGTGTGCCTGAATGCAAGTGCATTCCCCTTTCATCATACTTTTAACAGAGTATACTTTGTGGATTAATCTCCACTATGGTTTTTCCCCTAACAGGTTTTCCATGTAAAAATCCTAGTGTTATGGTATTCTTAATGTGATTGCATGTTACCTTCTATTTATGTGATGTGAATGCTATTAAGGGTTTAATTATTGTTGTTGATAGTTTGAAAATTAAATATTGTGGAACACTGATTCACCCACCCCTCTTAGTGTTCCTAGTGTCCAACAATTGGTATCAAAGTTGGTTCCTCTTCTGAAGTTTAACAGCTTGAGGTGGATCTTGAATTACAATGGATGCTGGTGGTCTTCAACAATAGCTTATGGTGGCACTTGATGATCTTGATCAGTCCAAAGCAGAGGTCGTGGAACTAAAAGCAAATCTTGTAGATGCCAAAAAATTCATTCAATCACTGAAGGATAAGATAAATGGGTCAAGAGAAAAGAGGAAGGAACTGTGTGATCAGTTGAAGCAAAAAGAAGGAAAAGGTCCAGATGATGTCCATCTGAATCAAACCCTAAGGGAAATAACAAAAGAATGTGAAAAGATTGCTAAGGACAATACAAATCTAAAGCTTGAAATGGAATCTGTGGTGATGAAGTTTACCAAAGAGATTGAAGAAAGAAAGAAGAATGAGGAGAATCTGGCCCAGTCCCTAAAAGAAAAATTTGAAGAATGTAGCTAAATTAATAGTGGATTCATTCAGTTGGAAATTGAACTGCAACAATCCAGAAATAATGAACAAGAACTTGAGAGACATGTAGTTATCCTCGGAAATGAGCTTGCTACTGCAAATGAATTCAAGGAAAAATTCAAGATAAGATCTACTAGGCTTGATGAGATAACCAAAGGACAAAAGGATACTAATGACAAGCAAGGTCTTGGCTATGAGAAGGGTGAGAGCTCTGGATCTAAACAGAAGAATCTTGAAAAGAAGAACAAAGGCAAAAGACATTCAGTAAGGCAACCCAATGCTCGAAACAAATAATGAACAAGAACTTGAGAGACATGTAGTTATCCTCGGAAATGAGCTTGCTACTGCAAATGAATTCAAGGAAAAATTCAAGATAAGATCTACTAGGCTTGATGAGATAACCAAAGGACAAAAGGATACTAATGACAAGCAAGGTCTTGGCTATGAGAAGGGTGAGAGCTCTGGATCTAAACAGAAGAATCTTGAAAAGAAGAACAAAGGCAGAAGACATTCAGTAAGGCAACCCAATGCTCAGAAATTTAATGGATATTGCTTTATTTGTAATAAATTTGGACATATGGCTTTTCAGTGGACATATGGCTTGTTCATTATCCAGAAATAATGAACAAGAACTTGAGAGACATGTAGTTATCCTCAGAAATGAGCTTGCTACTGCAAATGAATTCAAGGAAAAATTCAAGATAAGATCTACTAGGCTTGATGAGATAACCAAAGGACAAAAGGATACTAATGACAAGCAAGGTCTTGGCTATGAGAAGGGTGAGAGCTCTGGATCTAAACAGAAGAATCTTGAAAAGAAGAACAAAGGCAGAAGACATTTAGTAAGGCAACCCAATGCTCGGAAATTTAATGGATATTGCTTTATTTGTAATAAATTTGGACATATGGCTTTTCAGTGTAGAAGAAAGATAAATCCTATTATTCCATCATTTTATGGTCATTGTTTTAAATGCAAGAAGTTTGGTCATAAGGCATTAGAATGCGAAAATATGTATGTCAATACAAATAACATTAAATACTATACCTGTGGAAGATTTGGGCATGTTGCTAATCAATGCAGATCATGAGGAAATCGGTGGAATGGATGGTATAGACAGAAGAATCTGGTATGCTACAATTGCAACAATTTTGGGAACATTTCAAAATTCTGCAGGAACAAAAACATGAACAAAAGAGGTCTAGTTTATCAAGGAAGAAATTCATAGAAAAATAACAAAGGAAAGGAAAAAGAATTTGTGGAAGAGATAAGAGATCAGATGAAGAAAACATGGGTAAAGAAAAGTGAATCTGATGAAGGAAACAAGGTTGTACCGAAAGCTCCTTTCGTTAATTCTTTTGGCAATTGATTTCAAGCTAGAGGCCTAGGGGAGTTTCTCATGAAAAATCCTTTGCCCCCTGCATATAATTGGCTATGAAACACTGGATGTCATTAGAAGTTGTGTTATCCTTTGACAAATGTATATGTAATCATTTGTTGTGTTAGATGAAATGTTGAAAGTCCGAAGTTGGATTCTTCATTTCTTGTCTAAGTTTTTAGTGTAGCCAGAACTTCTAGGGCAATGCATTTAATGGGAAGAGAAAGTTAAGTATGTGAAGTTATAAAAGGGAATTTGAAACCCTAATTCATCATTTTGCATTGAAAGGAAATAGTTGGAGACCACTTTCAACAAAATTGTGAAGGTGCGAAAGGTCATTTTAGTGGAAAATTCTTCAGGTTTGTTTGTTGCTTATCAATTTCATATCTATTGGGCGATTGGTAGAACCTTACTTGGAACAAAAATGAAACAAACCAAAGGAATAGTAATCTTGGATGAGTATAGTAGTCAAAAAGTTAGGGATGAAAGAAATTTGTTGTCTCCCATAGAATTGAGGAGGCTTGAAGGATCGAAGCATAAGAATTTGGATATATGGAATGAATTTCCTCATTTCGTCTATATGGAAGTGATTCAATTTATCTTAAATAGATTGGATGGCAATATCCTCACTTTGGATAAACCCTATCAAATCTCAAAGGATGTAATCAAGAATCTAATAGGTCTATGCAATGTTGGTAATATTCTAAAGAAGAAATAAATTCAAAATGTTGAGGTCGAAGCCCTAACTGGAATAAGGGGAGATCAGAGGGCTCTAATAATTTCATCAATTAAAGATCCATTAACAAGGTATGTTGCACATGGAATCTCATATAAGATCTTCAGAAACTGAGAAGGATCAACCTCAGCAGGTGCTATATATATCACTCATAAAATGATAATAGAAAATGAAGACTTTGACCTATGCAATCTAATGAAGAATCAACTGATGGAGAATGTACAATTAATGAAGGATATTGACTACTCCTTCAAGTTTGGAACTCTTGCAATATGTATTATGATGTATTTCCTTAATTGCTTGCCTCTAAATGACAATGTGGTGTGGAAAGAAAATGTACCAGTCTGCGAGAAAATATTTGTGCATTACAACTCTTTGGAAAATGTGGAACAAGTTTATGAAAACTTCTTTAGAAAGGTGCTAGAAAAGTTTGGGGTAAATGTTATTCCTCTTCCAGTAAAAATAACTGAAGTTGGATCATCCTCTGGAAAGGCAAAGAAAAAGTAGAAGAGAGGAAGAGATCTGGCTGGTGTCACTCCTTTGGCACCCAAGTCAGCAAGAGTTGAGGAAAAAGGGAAAGAATAGTTGCTTATGGATGTAGAGGATGAAGACTCTAAGGAATATAATCTAAGAGAAGAACCAAAACTAGTTGAACCGGTTGTGGAAATTGCAGAAGAGAGTGATGATGAAGGTGCTATGTTTAAAGAAAATATATTATAGATCATTCAGGATGAGGATGGTATGCAAAAGATAACTGATATATGGTTGAATGGACCATCCTATGAGTAAGATGTCATTGAGGACACTTCGGGAAGATACTTTGTCAATAACAATATTGAATTGGAGAGTTTGTAGGATGTTCTCCCAAAAGAATTGATTGAGTGTGTCAAGGAGGCTATGGAATCTGTGCCTATGGATAGGAAAGAGGAGGAAATGATTTCCAATTTGAAGATGTAGTTTAGGCTATCTCTTGCTAAACTAAAGAAGAAAATGAATGTGCTAAGACAATGCATTGATTCAACCAATAAAGTCTACAATTACTATCTAAGGTGGCCTCATGTGGTTGGAAAGTACAAGGATAGATTGGAGGAAATCGAAAAAGAGCTTGTCAGAATTGGGCAGGACTACAATATTTTTTTGGATAAGGATGGAAAGGTTAAGAAAAAGGCTCATGATCTGCAAGCTGAGCATGTAAAGGTTCACTTTGCTAGAAATACTCTCATGGACACCTTCTTGAGAGTAAAAGATTTGACTGAAGGCAGACTCGAGCAAATGATTGAAGTGCTAAAGACAGGAGAAAAGCTAGAAGAAGCAATCACCATTCTTGAATCCCTTGTCCAGATTATCAATAAAACATCAGAGAATAACAAATTGATTATAGCTATTGGAATTACGATGGACTCTTGGAAGAATTTCCTTCTAGAAATTAAAGCTAAGTATAAAATAATCTTCTAATTATTGCAACAGTTTCTCCAATTTTGATACAACTCTCAATTTTGCAAAAGGGAAAGAATAGGAAGAGAAGTATAGTAAAATATTACAAGGAGAGCGAAAGAGAGAATATTTTTCATTGATGTCAAAGGGGGAGAGAATCCAGTGAAAAATTTCTTTGACATCCAAGGGGGAGTAGCAATTCTGGTTTTATTGAGTTTTTTTTATTTTGACACTTAGGTCAATTTTTTACTAAGTGTTTCCATCAATTCCAAAGGGGGAGATTGTTGGCATATGGATTTGTGAGATCATTTTTGGCTACTTGTGTTGTCATTGGTGGAAACTAGAGTCAGCAGTATGGTTCATAGTGTTAGTATTGCTCCTACAGGCAAGGGAAGTAAGATTCTATAATCTACCAGTAGAAAGAATGAAGAACAGGACATCCGGTTGACAAGCCGATCTGATCAATTCACCAGATCATTATTTTGTGGTGTGGATCTCCAGGGAAGTCTTCCTAGAATGTGTACTATCCTACTGGTGAGTTTTTGTGGTGTTGCATTAGTCAGAGTTCGAGTTAAGAGGTTCGGTAGTATGGTTCATGATTTATTCTCTCATCATGGCCGACATGTTTTATATGGCATATTGCAGATGTATGTAGAGTATGTATTTAGTTATTTCTTATGTTTTGAACTTTTTTTTGGGTCCCTTCTAAAGTCTAGCCAACTTGTGAGGACACACATCAACTCTAATTAATGATTTGAGCCGACATAAGCAAGAATATTATATTTTGATGTGAAGCCGACATACAATGAATTCCTGATTAGGGGATATATAAAGGAGATCAAAACATCATTTTGGTGTGTGTGTGAAGTAGTTGTGAAAAGGATAGAAGTGTATGTGTAGAAGAGAGAGAAAATGGATATATCAATTATTTGAGGGTAGAATAAGTTGTGTATGCAAAGCATAGTAGAGCAGAGCAGAGTAGGGCAGAAGTGCGAATTGGATAGAAAGATCTAGAATATGATTGTGCACTTAATTGGAACTGAATCCAAGCATTTGTAGATGCTACTCTCTCAGTTTAATATTTTTTTGTAATTTCAATTATACTTTGTAAGGAAGTGATCCTTTCTCTTTTGAGTAGTGAACTCTAGGTAATGTGCAGAATGCAAGTGCATTCCCCTTTCATCATAATTTTAACAGAGTATACTTTGTGGATTAATCTCCATCGTGGTTTTTCCCCTAACAGGGTTTCCATGTAAAAATCTTGGTGTTATGGTATTCTTAATATGATTGCATGTTACCTTCAGTTTATGTGTTGTGAATGCTATTAAGGGTTTAATTATTGTTGTTGATAGTTTAAGATCTGATTTGAAAATTAAATATTGTGGAACACTGATTCACCCCCCCTCTCAGTGTTCCTAGTGTCCAACAGGTACTTTTCCAACCTTGCATACCAAACCCTAGGGGCTTGTATTAGACCATAAAAAGCCTTCTTGATTTTGTACACCATTTTCGGATCCCCTAATAGCTTAAAACCATCGAGCTAGTATATATACACTTCTTCCAAGTCACCATTCAAGAAAGTAGATTTCACATCTATTTGATATACTTTGAAGTTCTTATAAATAACAATGGAAAGAAACATTCTAATAGCCTCCATTCTTTCCACCTAAGAAAATGTTTCCTCAAAGTCAATTCCTTCCACTTATGAATAACCTTTGCAAACCAATCTTGCTTTGTTTCTCCAAAAATTCTCCATCTGCATTTAGTTTGTTTCTAAACACCCATTTTGTTCCTATTAGATTCTTGTTTGTAGGTCTTGGCACTAATTATGAAGTCTAATTTTTCTATATTTGATTTAGCTAATTCTTCCATTTCTTGAGTGCATACTTCATCTTTGCTAGCATCAACAAAAGTCTTAGGTTCTATTCTTGATAACAAAGATAAATTTACTTGTTTATTTGTCTTTGCAAACATTCTTTTGGTTTACACAACTTCATTTTTGTCTCCAATAATCTAATCTTCTGAATGATTCTTTTGGACATACTTGGTTGGAATCTTGGGGATTCTCTCTTGTGCTTCTTCTTTCTCTATAATTTCTTCTTCTTCCTCCATTAGATGCTTCTTCTTTCTTCACAACTTTGAATGAAACTTCTCTTTTGTGTGTACCTTGAACTTCATTCCTCATATCATAGGCTACGAGAGATCCAAAAATTTCTTCCATAGTAAGATTTATCAGATCCTTTTCTTCCTCAATAGATGCCACTTTTGAATCAAACTGGTAGGGAGAGTCCTTAGAACTTTCTTCACAACTACTAAATTAGTTACATCTTCACAAAGACCCCTAATCCCATTTACAAATTCATCTACCTAGAGAAATTATTTGGGTATGTTCTCCTCTTCTTTCATATTTAGATTCTCAAACAATATCCTATAAGATTGCAACTTTTCTTGCTTCACGCTATCATTCCCTTCATATAGATTTTTGAGCTCATCCCATATCTCCTTGGGAGTCTTGCATTGCACTAATTTCATAAATTTAGAATTTATTAGACCACTCAAGATGGTATTCATTTCTTTAGCATTGTTCTAGCGAGCCTTTAAATTAGCATTAGTAATAGGATGAATAGGTTTAGTATAATCATCCTTTGCAACTCCCCAAACATCATACCCTAGAAAAGTAAGGTAGGCTTCCATTCTCACACTCCAGAAAGCATATTTTCTTCCATAAAATAGTTGTGCTTTAGAAGAGAACTCCTTTTGATCCATGTGTTCTATACCAAGATCAACCTTCAGTTGTTAAGTTGCACTAAGGAACTCAACTTTAATATCAATTCTTAGAACACACATATATACTAGGGGGGGTGAATTAGTATATCACTCATATTAATCCAATTCAATTTTATCAATCATAACTTATTACTGCCTTAACCAGATAAAACACTCAAAGCACAAGCACATAACTATAACACCAAATTTACGTGGAAATCCGTACAAGGAAAAAACCATGGTGAGAAAATTTCTTGGAGCTACTGTCCAAATCCAACCTCACAAAAGTAAAAACAAGATTTACAACACAATTTTGTGGCTTCAAGCAAATGAAGTTTACAACTCCCTATTAATACAACACTTACAGAAAGAGGCTATAACCTCAACATATAAAAATTGATGAATTTTGGTGATCCACTACCAACGCAATACCTCTACTACCTCTGGCTCACTTCCTTCAACATTCACACACTTCACTTTTTCTTTTGGCTCACTTCCTTTAACATTCCACCCACACACTTCTACCTCTAGCTCACTACCTTTAACACTTCATTCACACACCTTTTCCTTCACCTCACTACCTTCAACACACTTCAAATACTCTCACATATTCATACACATTCTTCTTCCTTGAACTCACTGATTTTGGAATTTATCACTTTTAACACATTGAATGCTTCAATACACACAGACCACCACTTTAATCACACACTTGATCTTCCATTTATATCTTTCGCAAGCTTCAAAAAATTTCTCCTTGTCAGCCAAACTGAAATGTGTAAACATGAAATGTGCAATGATTATAATGATTTTGATCCAAATCATTCACATGGAAAGTAAATTGAATGTGGTCCAAGATAGGAGATGATCGGGACCAATTTTACATCTGCACACAATCCCATGTTGGTAGACATAACAAAAACTTGGTAAAAATGCCTCAAAATACCAAGTCGACCCAACAAACACTTAACCCTCTAAATATTAACTCCAGACCACAAGCAGTACTAGATAGCCCAAATAACATCATGTAGATCACATTACAAGCATTAAATTGTTGAACACCCAAAATACTGAGAGGGGGGTGAATCAGTATTTTACATAACCATTTAATTACTAAACATTCAATAATTAAAACATATCTAGCTGCAAATATAAATAGAAACATGAAAGGAAGCATAACACCAAATAATAAATGAATACGTGGAAAACCCAAAATGGGAAAAACCATGGTGATGATTAGCTCACAATATGTTATAAACGGTTATAAGATATTTCAGGGCACATTGCTAGGACTCACTATCCTTGAGAGGCTCACAACCTGAAGTAAATTCAAAAAGGAGTGTGGCTTATTGCCAAAATGGTGAACTAATGAAATACACCTTCTTTGTGTTGAGCTCAGTTCTAGTTAAGCTCTGGAATACAAAATCATGCATAGGTTTGTAGGTACACACCAAATACATCAAGTGTATATAACTTCACACAATAGTCACACTTCACTGCTTATTACCTTTTGCATGTCACACACTACACACACACATATACATCCATATATGTATATCTATCCTCCCCCAATACAAAAAGATGTTTATATATATACACCATTACAACTTCATACATCAATTAGGTCGGCCTAATTAGATGTACACATACTTAATTTAAAATGTAGCTTGTCGGCTCAACTCGAAATGCCTTTTCATCAAAACAAAATGTGCAAAGCACAAATTAGGTTGGCCTGGACCTAATAAGGAACTCTTTAAATCACCCACGTATCACACACTACATATCTATGTTGGCTAGAAGAAAACTCGTATCATTTGCACAATTACTGATCAAAATACTATAATTCAAAATTTGTCATCCATATCTCCCATCCCTTTCAACAAAAAAAACTGAAAACTTGTCCAAAGATGCAATTAATATTCCTTATCACCTTATTAAAATCTCAAGAAGTGATCTTCAACTAAAAGCATTTTTGGACCAAATTACCGGGTCAAAATAACAGAGATATAGTTTTTCTTGGATTGACAAAACTATTACCAACCAATGTTTGCATCAATGACAACACATTGGAGGGATTCTTCTTCATTCTTCCAACAATCTCCCCCTTTTCCATTGATGGTAACATGTGCCAAAAATGAGACTTAAAAAACTTCACTCCCCCTTTTAATTGTATAGGCTATGCAAAACTTCTCCATGAAAAAAAATTCACATACATATACTCTCTACACTTATTCTTCCCCTTTGAAATCAAGGACAAAGGGTGTCTCGATGATGACCTCAAAAAAAAACAAAAAGAAATGTGGAAATTTTTTAATTGGAACTGGAGGCACCTTGTAGTTCCTTGGGAATAGCTTCCCAAGCCAGTTTTCCTTCATCCTAGATTCCTTTTGCTCTGACTAATGTTTTGTGTAGTGATTCCAGTCCAACCAAGCATTCTTCTCCTTCTTCTAGAGACGATGGGTAAAGCTTTATCTTATCAAATTTTTTTACATCCACTAGAGCATATGATACAGGAATATTTTTGAACATAACCAGATCTCTGATTTGACCAAACCATCTCATTGCATCCTCTTTATGCTTTGGTAAAGTGAAGAACATGTTATATGTAAGTCCAAGTAGTATAGCTTCTATTGTCTAAAATTTTGTAGGCTCCAGAGGCATGCTCAAGTTGACACTCCATTGATTCCATTAAATCTTTAATGCCTCGAGTGGCATCAGGTCACCGCATGCAGTGTACAAACAATATATGGGCTTCCTCTTCATAATCCTTTACCTCTTTCAAAATTTGCATCACTTCTATGTGAATTACACATCTATCATGTAATTCAAATAGCCTTTTCTCCAAAATTATTGACTCTGCTTCTTTCTCGTTTGTATCTTAAGACAAGAGGCATATTCTTTGATTGAATCAACTAGAAGCTTCAAGTTCTCAATAGGGGCTAAGGAGTTATCAATAGTAGCACTGGGAACTGAATCCTGTAAAGCCATAGAATGAAATCATTTATTAATTCAGTTCCTTTTTGATAAGTTTCAATCATTTCTTTTGTACTGGAGTTAAGAGAAGTTCCACAGATTTTTACTCTTTCAACTGATGAGATCTTTCTCAGATCCACATACTTTAGATGTGAAGGAATTTGAATCAGTAGGGGTGGCACTATAGGCTGGATCTATGATTTCCTCATCAACAAGCCCTTAAGAATATTTCCAGATGATTCTCTAGGAGGATTTGATGGCTCAACAATCTTTGAAAACTATTCTTCACTTCTTCCAACTTCTTTATCTTCCTTGTTTTCCTCTTCTTCTTTATTTTCATAGGGATTTTCTGAAGTCCTATCTTTATTTTCTTCTTCCTTCTTGTATTCATCATATCTGCCATCATCCTTCTTTTCACCTTTATTTCCTTCATTTTCATTCCTGTCTTCTTCTCTATTTCCAGTATCCTCAGTATGTTCTCTTAGATTATTATCGGTGCCACCTTTTTGCTGATCTTCAACATGTTTACTGGTTGTTTCTTCTACATCATTTAGAGGAACAAATTTCTCCAAAATAACATTTGTTTCACCAACATTTTCCATAACAGGATGGTCCTCTGTTTCTATAATATTGACATGATCTTGTACTTGAGTTGTATGAGATGAAGACCTAGTTTTCATCCCATAATTCTTTGTCATTTTTCTAACTGTTTTAAGGGTTTCTTGTCTCAAATTTTTAGTGCTTTCCTTCTCTTTAGTCATTAAGGTAGTGACTCGCTATTTTATCCTAAACAACTAGGAACACTCTTTTAGCAGGGAAGCAACATCTTCCTCGGATAAGGAGGAACCATATGTGTTTAAGGCATCGGTTTTGAGTTTGTCTTCAATGGTTATAGGCTCATGTCTTCTATGAACTAATGCTTCCCACCCATTTTCAGCCACCTTTTTTCTTATAGATTCCATAGACTCATTAAAGATAACCATATATTGAGAAAAAAAATCTATAATTTTTTCCTTATCCTTATCAACTTCATCAAATAACCTAGCAATAGCTAAAAAATCCTCAAAATTTTCCATATTATTCACTAAAGCTTCCAACTTTAGAGGTGGATGATCACTTACTGGAGGAGAGCTGGGCATGTCCTCCGTAGGTTCTGATGTGCCTTCATCTTTCTTCTTCTCATGTACATGAATTTTGAAAGCTTCCATATCTTTTGTCTCTTCATCATTAGATAAGATTTCAACCATATCACTGGTCTCAGTTTCTTCATTGTTTTTGGAGGTGTTGCTTCTCCTATTCCTTTTTAGTTGGTTTCTCTTCTTTCAAACCAAGATCAATTTCTTCTTGTATAGCATCACTTATGTTTCTTATCCTAATGGCCTTTTTCTTTACTCTCTTTCTGGGAGTGATAGGTGGTACAACCAGAGGTACATACCTCTTCTTAGAGGCCCTAGTGTTGGGTCCAGAGGAGGAAATTATATTAACTACTATAGTGGAACTGTGCACTACCTACTTTCCTTTCATTGTAGTAGTTGCATAGGGATTTTTTGATAACGTAGAGGAAGTGGTGGAAGATGATCTGCCTAGTCTCCTAGGCCCGAAGGGGACATCAATTGATCTATCACTTTGCTTATCTGCCAGTTCCCTCTGCCTATTAACATCATTCTTAGACATTGTATGCATATTGAAATATGCCTCAACATTTTTGTTCACCCTTTTAGTGCAGATTTCAATATTTCAATATGCATACACTATCTAAGTGTGCTCTTCTAAGTGCCATCCTCACAAACTTTACAAACATCACACCACAAAATTTTGGAAACAAATTCCATACATCTAATTTCTTCCGCACTAGGTTTTCATATTCTGGCTTCACAGAGTAATCATCTCTTGGCAATTCCATTTCCCATTGATTCATGAGTTCTTGATGGTCAAATTCTTCCAATTTTGTGTGAATGTAGGTCCCGGTATCTTCAGTAGGAAGAACACTACTTGGAATCTATGAAAATGAACTCGTGGGGTCCATTTCATAAAATTTCCATGAAAATCTTCTGAACCTAGGTCAGGGTCTCTCAGAGGTCTCAACAATACTTGGTGTGGTCATCTTTCCTTAATTATTTTGAATATTCTTATGAGAATTTCTTTTAATTCAAACCAACAAAGTACTAATGACTATAAATAACTCTTTCAAGCTTCGACAGAACTAGGGTTTGATTCCAAGTACATTGAATTGCCTTCTCCTTGCTTCAGCTTGCTCTACTTTCTTTCGATTGTGTAAAAGTGATTTAATTCAACTCAAGCTTTCACTTTATGTTTTACTGATTTTTCCTAATTTGCATTAAATGCATTCAACATTCAAAAACATGATAAACACTTGTGAAGTACACTGTAAACCCTAAAAAGCTCTGCAAACCTCCAAATTTTCACTTTTTCTACCGAAATTTTTTTCAACTTCTTCAAAATTCTATTCTACATCACATATCTTCATGTCACTACTTGAAACCTCTTATATTAGGGGTTTTCTAGATATATCTATAACGGCTCCCCCTAAAACCACTACTAGGTTTAGTTTTTAGAAGAAATATCTACACCAGATGCATGTATAGATGCATTTGATTCATCATTATCTTAGGTTCTTCCTTTTTCTTCCAAATATTCTCCATTTCCTTTCTCACTTCAGTAGGATCCACTTTATTCATAAGTTTATTCTTTTTTTCTGGATCAAGTTTCTTCCCATTTTTGCTTTTGCAAAATTTTGAGATATACCTTGGTTTGTTGCAAGTGTAGCACACAACATTTTTTTGACCAAACTGATTTGAACTTATCCTTGATCTATGCTAGTTAGCTTTATGTCCAAAAGCATAACATGTATATCAATAGCCTTGAAAATATTGAGTCATTCTACCAGTATAGAATCTATTCATCATTCTCTAACTTTTGTACTTAGTAGCTCTATGTCCAAAATTTTTGCAAGAAAATATTGTCTAGAGAAGAATCCAACATTATGATTCACTCTACTTCTACATTATGTTTCCCTATGAACAAATTTATTTCATGAAAAAAAAATACCATTAAAAGATGGGTACCTTTGAGAATTAGGTTGTCGAATAAGAATCTTTTTGGTATTGCTTCTTTGGTTCTTGATCTGTCTATCATTGCCTTGAGTCTTCCTTTGATTGTCAACTTTGTTGGGAATTTGATTTTCCTTTGAGCTTTGTCCTTCAAGTCTTAAACCACCTTTATCCTTAGCCGGTTTCTAAAATACGATCAACTCATCAAGCATTGTAGTACTTATTTTGAATTTTTCTTCATGGGCTCTTTCTTTCTCCAAGTCAAACCTTAAAGTTACCACTTCTTGTTCAAGCTTTGTACATTCATCAATTTTGTTCTGAATTTCAGATTTCTAACATTCTTCAATTCCTTTATTTTCTTCCACTTGCACTTTTAGTCTATTAATTTCTTCATTAGCTTTCTTCAATTGATCATTGACTTCTCTATGCCTTTATTTGAACTTCTTGATTTAATCTCTTAAATTTTTTATGCATTCATTTGCTTCCTTTAAGTTCTCCTTCAGAGTTTCTTTCTCATTTTCACTTTTTTCCAGGTCTTCAAGAGAAGCATGGAGTTCTTTAGTTGTAGAGATCTCTTCCGGAGGAACATGATACTTTTTATCAGCCATGTGTTAAAACTTCAAGATCTTCCTTAAGTTGTTAAACTTTTCCAAAGGAACCAAGCTCTGATACCAATTGTTGAACACCCAAAATACTGAGAGGAGCGTTGAATTAGTATTTTACAAAACCATTTAATTACTAACCATTCAATAATTAAAACATATCTAACTACAACTATAAACATAAACATGAAAGTAAGTATAACACCATATAATAAATAAACACCAATATTTTTATGTGGAAAACCCAAAATGGGAAAAACCATTGTGAGGATTAGCTCACAATATGTTATAATTGATTATAAGATATTACAAGGCACACTACTAGGACTCACTATCCTTGAGAGGCTCACAACCTGAAGTAAATGCAAAAAGGAGTGTGGCTCATTGCCAAAATTATGAACTAATTAAATGCACCTTTTGTGTGTTGAGTTCAGTTCCAATTAGGCTCTAGAATACAAAATCCTGCATAGGTTTGTAGGTACACACCAAATACATCAAGTGTATATAACTTTGCACAATAGTCACACTTCATTTCTTATTACCTTTCCACATGTCACACACTACACACACACATACATCCATATACATATATCTCTCCTCCCCCAATTTACAAAAAAATGTTTTATATATATACACCATTACAACTTCATACATCAATTAGGTCAGCCTAATTAGATGTACACAAACTTAATTTAAAATGTAGCTTGTCAGGTCAACTCGAAACACCTTTTCATCAAAAAAAAATGTGCAAAGCACAAATTAGTTCATCCTAGACCTAATAAGGATCTCTTTAAATCACCAACAGATTGCACACTACATATTTGTGTTAGCCAAAAGAAAACTCATATCATTTGCACAATTACTGAGCATCATACTATAAGCCAAACTCTATCATCCATATCTTCCATCCCTTTCAACAAAAAATGATGAAAAATTATCCATAGATGCAACTAATAGTCTTGATCACCGTATTAAAATATCATGAAGCAATCTTCAACTGAAAGCATTTCTAAACCAAATTACTGAATCAAAATAACAGAGACAGTTTTTCTTGGATTGAAAAAATTGTTACCAACCAATGTTGGTATCAATGAAAACACACTGGAGGGATTCTTCTTCATTCTTCCAACATAAATGGTATTCAAAAACATTTCCATGCCCTTCTTTTATAATTTTACACAACATTAAGCTGGCGCAAATAAACAGACACTAAACCAATATCTCTTGCATACCCAGACAACATGGTCTTGAGATAAAATATTGAAAATTCAACTTGTCATACACCTCAACATTTGAAACTTGAAGGGAGAAAATAGATAGACATTTTGAACTCGTCCTCCAAACCGCAAGACCACAACATCAACTGTAGAGAAATGTAGAGAATTTCTTTGAACCTTCTTGACTGCAACAATACAGTCTTCACACTGCTAACTTTGGAAACTGTTGTGTTAACTTCTATATTTTTAAAATAGTAACATACATACTTCATACTTTATTCTATCAAACTTCCAAACCGCAAGGCCATATCTTCTAATGCGGAGGAATGTGGAGCATTCTCTAGATCTTTTCAGTACACTTTCTTGAGCCACTAACAACTTGAGAATCTTTCATGCTCTCTTTCACACCTTATACAAAGCTTCACATAAAGATACATGGAATATAATCATATAAATTACAACACTCTTCATCTTCATATCAACATCCACTTATTCATGAGCAACAAGAGATGTAGTACAATTTTATATAGAAAGCTCACGACATCCATCATTATACATAATACTTCTGATCAACATAATGATTGAAACATATGAAACTAGAAACATCTACAACAATCTCCATTCTATTGACATCAATGACAACACCTACAACAAAATTGCAACAATTAGCTATCTTATCCATAATTCAAAGCTAAATATAGACTTGGAAATCATGATTATGAATCCTTTCAAACTATTTTGGAGTCTCTTCATC
This sequence comes from Sequoia sempervirens, assembly GCA_007258455.2. Taxonomy (NCBI): domain Eukaryota; kingdom Viridiplantae; phylum Streptophyta; class Pinopsida; order Cupressales; family Cupressaceae; genus Sequoia; species Sequoia sempervirens. The sequence continues at coordinate 25,876 of VDFB02330176.1, forward strand.
CAAATATTATCTATGAGGCTAGTATTTGGTGCAATATACCTTGGTGGAATGATTGAAAGTGGTATACAAGAAACTCCTTTAAGTAATTATAATCCTTTCAAAGGATTTTCATGGATTTATCCTCATATTCCCATGGTTTAGAAACTCAATGTTGGGTGGAATCTCCAATCTATTTCCACTCAATGAAATTATGGATTTCAAATAGTTTAGTCTTCATTTTGAATCCCAAACTATCTCATTTTTTGTATGTCTCCTTTAGTATGGTTTTCTTATTGGATCTTAACTTATCCATTTTGGTATTCCTAATCTACTCTATCATTTTTGTGAATATTTCAAAACTATTAATCATATCTTCTAGTTTTTTTATGGACTCAAGCTACACGAAATTGGATACATATTTTTTCAAGCCTTTTCATCCAAATATTTTCTTTTAGTATATGATTCTTATAGGTGATTACCCTAAAATTCCTTTGATATTTACAAAAACTTGACATACTTTTAGAATGAATTTTTTATTCAACATATAGAAAGATATGAATGTTTCTTTATTTTTAAGAGTTATGGATGCTAAATTTTCCATGTACTCTAAAGTACTTATATCCTCTAACATTATTTATAGATTTAATTCTAGGATTATAAAATTAATTTTGATTTTTGCCACTTGCAAACTTTTATAGATCATTATTGATGCAGAGCAGGGTGGAGGTACATTCAACCAAGTTTTGAAAACCAAACACCAATTCAAAATCAAATAATTAGCACAACTTCCATAGGGTCAGCTCTATGGCTTTCCAATTCACAACTGAGCAACTGAAAGACCAATTCCTCAAAGAAAACTGTAAGAACACCCACTGATCATCCATATAACATCCATATTCCATCAAAAAGACATTTCCAAGCTTACAAGTAAGATTCATTTGTCAAAACATAGAAAAACATTAAGTCACTGTATCCAAGGGCTAGTAGAATTAGCCCACTTTTACAAAGAAGGTACACTTTAAACTCCACCAAACCTTATGAAACCTTGGGGCAGCAATTAAAATGCCCAAAAACTATTAAATCCACAACTTTCATATTGAGAATCACCTTGCAACAAGACACCCACAAAAACCCTCATTTTTCAGCACGTTTCTTAGGGGTTTATTGAAAAGGTATACTCCAGGCTTCTAAAAATCTTACCAACTGTTCAAACACCTTCCAATACACTTAAAAATTCTCCAGAAACTCACCCACATCCTCTACCAATGCTGCACCATCATATTCCTTCTTTGAACCATCATCTTGCAATGGAAATTCACACTTTTCCACCTAGGGCATCACACCTTGACACTCAAATGAACACACCTGCATAAATTAGAACCCTACACACCTAAGAATACATATTTTGGTCCATTCCACCGAGATACATCAACTACAGAAGGTGGAATGGACCTTTTTCACATTTTAGGTGCCCTCAAAACCCTTATACAAAAGATACACAGGCAGTTTTAGTAAAACGTTTGTAAAATGTGCAAAACTCAATATTTTTCGCTCAAACCAGAAGCATTGGAAAGATAATTCATTTATCTATTCACCCATATAAGAAATTTTCAAAAGGAATTCCGTACAATTCTGTACCAGGCCTGAAAACAGTGAAAAATATGCAAAATCTGGAAAACACAATTGTTCTTTTATTGAAATTTCTCTCCAAATGCCTCCAACCTTCATTACAAACGTGGATAAATGTTTTTAAAGACATATTGAACCTTCCCAACTGAGAATAACTGACTTTTTAACTTCATTTTCACTAAATAACCTTTAAACTCTCTAATTTGCACTTTTCAGCATTTTTGCCTTGACAACTTTTACACATTTTGTATTTTTTATATTTTTTGACTCAAATGACCCCAAACCAACTTGAATACATTTAAATAGTTTAAATCAACCTTATTAAACATAAAATGACACAAAACCACCTAAAACCTAACATTTGACTTTCTTTGTAAAATTCAAGCTTGGTGCTCCTGCACCAATTATGATAATTCTTTGCGTACTATTAATTGTGTGCCACCTTCTCCTTCAAATAGAGATGCTTCCCCTTTGTGTTGTTTTCACTAAGGTTCTAGCCATATTGTTCACCTTATACGTGGCTCTCATTAGTCTCCTTATCATACACATCATGGTTGGTCTCCTCCACCATATGGTTAGTCTTATACTTATCAACGTGATTGTGGCATCCCTAGTTGGCATGATAGTGGCAAGTTCCCCTAGTAGGACCTTGTTATTTCTCTTGTTTACAAAAATCCTATGGATAGAGATGAATAAATTAGTAAATAATATACAACCATGGGTTGGAAATATATTCCTAATGGATAGAACTTATATGGATGTGCTAACCACCCTGACTATGACCTTCATCATCTTTCCATTAGAATTACTTTAGCTATATAGCACTATGATATCTTTTATTTTGTTTTTTGACTTGCATCAAACTTTGGTAGTATAATTCTATTCCACCTATAATGCCCCGCCACACAAACCCTAAAGGACACACAACAACTAACAATTATAGCACAATTTTTTTAAAAAGTAAATATAACATGAAATGTAAATTAACATACATCACTAATATTGAAACTATACATATACACCATCTACCTAGTCCTCTGGGGTAACATGACTTCATTACTTGCAAACATTTCTATCATAACCCAATTCCATAAAAATGAAAATCTACTCACAAGTATTCATTTTAAAACCATTATATAGAATAAATGAACTACGTGTATACATCCTTAACCTACATAAACATCCATCTGTGATCATATGATAATACCAAAGAACACATCCATTCATTTTATTATATGAATATGCATCGTTTCAAAAATTACATCAGTACATCTATGCTTCCCAACATAAATGGGAAGGATACACCAATTAGATAATGTGATACAACTGAAATGAATATAATACATAGCATCAATGTTATCTCCAAAACTAGTGAAGCTTTGGATTCCCTGCAACAGTACAATTTCTTGCTTCATGAACTTCGACTAGGAACCCAATGGAGTGCATAGCACATTCCACCCAACCATGTGGACTCTAATGCCCATCCCCCATGCTAGGAGATGACAATAAGGACCCACAACATAAAAACATTCAAGCAAACATAGGCTAACATGACTCCAACATACAAGAGTAACAAACAAAAACATAAAGAACAACCACTTCCAGAGGTACATAAACAACAAGGGGAAAACAAACAAGGCATAAAAGGTTGCTATAGGGAGGAGTGCCATTACATGGTCCTGACATGGGTTACCCTAATAGCCTAGACATCGGCCCCCATCCCTAAGTTACCCTGACATTCTAGACATCGACCCCCATCTATGGTTACCCTAACTGCCTCTCACTAGGTGTTGGCTCCATAGGGTGACACATGCGGAATCACTTACCTTTTGTGAGGACAAGGTAGTGATCTTTCCAATTATGCCTTCTCAACCCATCCTTAGCCTACGAAAGCACTATAGGCATGAGTAAGGAATCTAATTATCTTGATTAGTGTGTCAGTTACCCTTTCCCCCCAATTAATTATTTAGGTTATCACTTAATTATGAAACTCCCAATGAGTTATGTTGACACCACTTTCTGCGCCAACCCCCATTGAGAGCCACTCCCCCTACTAACAATTGGAATTCACAAAACACATCCGATAGGGTAAGCAATCTTGTACAACATATAAAGTCACATGATTATCTCATAAAGTGAGGCATACACTATCTCTCACAAAACCTCCATAATAAAACAATTTCCACATTGCTAGGCTAAAACCCACATAAGCATAAACATGTATAAGAACAACAATTCACAAAGAAATCAACATGAAAACCAATAATAATTAAAATCTTTCCCCAACCATAACCACAAGTAAATAGTGCAAGGATACATACCCTGATGCACACAATCCAAGTAGAAAGATCAACCACTTTCAAAATGACAAAATCATGAAACCCCCACTTCCAGGTGAAACAACATAAAACTCATGTAAACTCTCATGGCTTGATATGGGTTACCCAATGTGGATCTTCCTAGGTTTTTGACCCTGATCCTGGGTTACTCTGGCAGCCTCACCTGATCCCTGGCCCCCATACCAACTCAAGCAGGTAAAAACTATACTCCCCCTCTAACCTCTAGAAGATTATCATAACAATTTCGCACAAGAACTTCCCCAATTTCCCATAAACGACATAGTATTCAATTCACACAACCCATGCATCACAAACATAAAATACTCCATATATAAAACATTACTTCCATTTTGAACAATAAACAAATTCACCCAAACTCCACTAATCTAACACATTATTCTAACAAGTAAACATTTGACAATAAACCAGGAACACATTATTTCCACTTTACATTTTAGTCACCAACTTAATCACTTAACATCATCCCGAAGACATAAAAGATCACAAGTTAGGTAGTCTTCCAATCTACCAAATAACATTTATGGATATATATTCTCAAATCAACATTCCAACCACTTGAAAATAAACATCATTGTGTAGTTGAATGACCAAATCTATAATATATACCCTACGACACTAATGATAATATTTCTATAATCTTGACAAAGCATTTATACTTCCCTCGAGTCTAATTACTCAATTTTAAGTTCAATTCCAACGATTATTTACTCCAAATGGTCCTACTTGAAAATATCTATAGTAGCAATAATCCAATTATTCAAATTACATGGCAACCCTCTTAAATACTTATAACTAATTAATCCCCAAAATTTCACCCCTTAGCTCAATATTAACTTTTCCTAACTCTCAATACCCATCCAATAAGAAATTTCAATTTAAATTCTTCATTAAATAACATTCTAGAGTTCCTCTAAGTCATTCTTTTAAATAAATCTCTCAACTATCAAAATATGATTAAATCGACTTCTCTCATTTCATTGTATACCCTATCTTCATTTTGAACCATTATCTAACATTTCAATGACTTGAATATCTATTTATCAGGCATACACTATCAAATACTTTAACATTTATATAAATGACAAATCCCTAAATAACTATTAATTCTTTGCGATATATAAACAGTAGTACACATATAAACATATGCATGTCACAATCACATGTAAAGTATATTCGTATATATTTAATCATATAAAAATATCTTCACCAACGTATAATGTAATCATGTTCACACTAAACATAAAATGTCTCCTTTTGTATTAAGAACTCAAAAATTCCAACTAGTAACCAATCCAACTATTGCTATAAATGACAGCTAAATATTAAACTATTAATTAACAATAACTATACTTAAATATAAATCTCTAAATTTATTTACACTATCTATCGATTACAAAATTTTATTATAAATGTGAATACTCTCAACTATCGACAAAACTGCCCAAACTAAATATAAGACATTGATTGTTTAGCTATTCATTAGCAATAACTTTGCATGATTATTCGAAATCAAGATAAAAATCCTTATACATATAAATATATATAAAAATTCAATACAACTATAAATCATAATCCTTGAAGATGAACATAAACAAAACCATCAATTGACTATATAATCAGATCCCAGATAAAATACAATAGCATCAACATCATATACATATATTTGAAATACTCAGCAAGAACATAATACGTAGGAGATAATTCAAAACCATGCAGCAATGAATGAAGGACAGTTGTGGATGTAAAATGTGGAAGTACGGACAAGGTATGTGAATTTTTTGGTAGAATGCCACAACGAGATGTCATCCCAAGGGCTACAGAACTTATCAATTGGAGGATTGAAATATTTTTTGAACATAAGAATCAATAACACTGCCTTGAAGAAACTTGATTTGAAAGGTTTTATTGGCGAAGGTACCCTGTTATAACATTTGTAGGAAAGTTTGATGGATACAATGGATAGTGACCAGGTCAGTATGAGTAGATCGCGACCAAGAGAGGAGGAATACACAATGAAGCAGAATGTGGAATCATGCACAACGGATATACATCGACTATTCAAAGGATAGCTCCATCGACCTCTTAAGTAATCATACATTAAACACAAACAAAATTTTGTATGAGAGATGAATAATCAAATTATTGCAGTCAAAGGTGTGGCTCCTAAAATTTGCAGCAATTAGTCAGGAAAAAAACAATAAGGTGACAATGAAGTATACACAGTATGCATAAAGACTACAAAGGAGAACACAAGCATGTACCAGCACTGAGCAAAGGCTGAAGAAAGAAATTACATTACCTAGACTTGGATAAAGTTACTTGCAGAAGATTGAGATATCGCAATACGTATATGTATTACCAAGCTTGCATGAGATATTTCAATGTAAAAACTAAACTTACAGCTTTGGACATTAAACATCGAATACCTACCAAAGCATATCTATTAACTAGCAAGCAAAAAGCATTAAGGCGAACACAAGGAAGGAAAAATGCCAAATATAAACATATGACTTATACAAATCATAACATACCATCAAATCTCTCTAGATACACCATATAGACTAAACACCAAATTTTGCACAAAGACTTTGTGTCGAAAGATAACAAAATTCAAGGCAATCCAACAACCGAATGCAAAAGATACAAACCTCAGCACTGCTATACATAACTAACTCTTTATAATCGTTCACATAAAATATGAATATAGATTGAAACCACAACATATGATTATAAATTGAAAACCACATCGTATAAATTTAAATCAAAATCTCAGCATGCACATGCAATTTGAACCTTCAGAATGATTTACAATTCGCACACAACATATCAAAAGTATAGAGGGGAAAGAAGATTGTACTCTTGTCCAGAGAGCATTGACAAGAGATTTCAATGGACGTCGTAAATCAATGTTGACTGGAACGAAAACCCGGTGCCGAACAATCCATGACAGTAGGAACAACCCTTCGAACCCCCAATCCCCATTTTTGATTCAATCAAAGAAATGTCATTATTCTACAAAAAATTTCTTGTAGACCAGATTCATGTTCGAAAGCTAAAAATCAAAATATCATAACCCAAAATCTCATCCAAGATGAAATTAAAGAAGGCTTCTGTTTTTGAAAACAAAAATCAAACAAAAATAATAGGTTTCCTTTTCCGACCATCAGTTCAAAACTATGCATGCACTTGCATGCAAAACCTTCCATCTTTTTATTTGCTTTTATCTACTTATCAATTATCCTCATCCGATTTCATATTTTATTGCATTATTTTATTTCATATTAATATTTTCCCACGTTTTGAATTTATTTAGACTTAATATTAAAAATGAATATTTATATATATAGTTATAACTAATACTTTATAACTTAATAATTAAATTTAATAAACTAATTATCTAAGAAAAACATACAAATCAATTTATTCAATTCATCACTAAACAACAACAAATTATAAAACCAATTTAATTCAAACATCCCAACCAAAATTAATCAAACATCCTGAAAGGGGGAATCATGGAGGGGCACTACATCTTCCCCCCCTAAGATTTGACTTACTCCTGGAAATTGCAAGGTTAGGATAGAACATACACACATTAATCCTAGAATTTGTTAAATAACATCATGTTCACCTTTCCTTTAATGTAAATACAAACAACATCAAATAATCATGCAACCCAATATCAACAAGGACAAAAGATGAGCACAACTGACCATGAACACAAACACGACTAACGGGTGACTGCCAATATACACATCCTCTCAGAGGATGATGTCAAGTGTAGGGGGCATTTTGTCATCTCTATTCTCAACATGATTTCCATTTGGTTTTAAGGCACGCTCAGACCTGAAAATGCAAGTGGAGTTGATGCTTAGTACCTACATCAAACAAATTATCAAACAATATATATATATATATATATATCAAACAATCAAGCACACCATGAGAGGTAATCACAACATAGTAGGGTACTTGCAAATGAGTAATGCTACACTCTCCATCCCACCAAGACACTTCAAACAATAATCCACATCAACAAATAAAAACCATTACATCGTAAACCATCCGCTACATATCTATCATCAAAGCTGATTCATTACATCAAAATGCTATACTACCACAAAACGCCGCAAAATTATGCACATAAGGCACACTTTTTCCATTAAATATTCATCTTTTACATGTAATATATTCCACTTTATTCTCCTTACAGCACTAAATCTCTTAACATATGTGACACAAGATCATAATTTTACACCTTTTTAGAAACAAAAAACACAATATATCACCTCATAAGCACAAAATTCCCGATTTGACACACATTCTTCACATACACACGCAAATTCACATCACTAGAAAACACATCACAGGGCAACGTGAGGGTCCATAATGCATCCTCAGTAGGAAGAATTTTGGTGCATTATGCACTACAACGAGGGTCCTATCCTTTTCACCAGTTTTTTGCACCATTGGACAACACCACCTAAGGAAAAACTCGAGTTACTCAGCGAGGATGACAGAAGGGTGAAAGCATAAACTCAAGAGTCCAAGCACAAGGTTAACATAGTGGGCTCCATTAACCTAGAGTACCCAGTGTTTGATAACCTGGCTCTGATACCAAGTTGTAACGCCCCACCATGCAAACCCCAAAGCACACACAACTAACAATTATAGCACAATTTTTTTTTAAGTAAATATAACATGAAATGTAAATTAACATACATCACTAATATTGAAACTATACATATACATCATCTACCTAGTCCTCTAGGGTAACATGACTGCATTACTTGCGAACATTTCTATCATGACCCAATTCCATAACGATGGAAATATACTCACAATTATTCATTTTAAAACCATTATATAGAATAAATGAACTATGTATATACATCCTTAACCTACATAAACATCCATTTGTGATCATATGATAATACCAAAGAACACATCCATTACTTTTATTATATGAATATGCATCGTTTCAATGATTACATCAGTACATCTATGCTTCCCAACATAAATGGGAAGGATACACCAATTACATAATCTGATACAACTGAAATGATTATAATACATAGCATCAATGTTATCTCCAAAACTGGTGAAGCTCTTGATTCCCTACAATGGTAAAATTACTTGCTTCACAAACTTTGATTGGGAACCCAATGGAGTGCATAACATGTTCCACCCGACCATGTGGACCCTAAGGCCCACCCCCCATGCTAGGAGATGAAAATAAGGACCCACAACATAAAACAGTCAAGAAGACATAGGCTAACATGACTCCAACATACAAGAGTAACAAAAAAAAAAGAAAGAACAACTGCCTCTAGAGGTACATAAACAACAAGGGGGAAACAAACAAGGCATACATGGTTATTATAGGGAGAAATGTTATCACATGGTCTTGTCATGGGTTACCCTGACAATCTAGACACTAACCCCCATCCCTGAGTTACCCTGACAGTCTAGACGCTAGTCCCCATCTATGGTTACCCTGATTGCCTCTCACTAGGCATCGGCCCCATAGGGTGACACATGTGGAATCACTTACCTTTCATGAGGAAAAGGTAGTGATCTTACCAACCAGGCCTTCCCAACCCTTCCTTAGCCTACGAAAGCCCTACAGGCATGAGTGAGGCATCTACTTATCTTGATTAGTGTGGAAATTACCCTTTCCCCCAATTAATTATTTAGGTTATCACTTAATTATGAAACTCCCAATGAGTTACGTTCATGCCACTTTGTGCCCTGGCCCCCATTGAGAGCCACTCACCCTACTAACAACTAGAAGTCCCAAAACACATCCGACAGGGTAAGCCATCTTGCATAACATATAAAGTCACATGACTACCTCATAAAGTGAGGCATACACCATCTCACACAAAACCTCCATAATAAAATAATTTCCACAGTGTTAGGCTAAAATCCACATAAGCATAAACAGGTATAAGAACAACAATTCACAAAGAAATCAACATGAAAACCAATAATAATTAAACTCTTTCCCCAACCAAAACCACAAGTAAATAGTGCAAGGCTACATACCCTGATGCACACAATCCAAGTATAAAGATCAACCATTTTCAAAATGACAAAATCATGAAACCCCCACTTCCAGGTGAAACAACAAAAAAATCATGCAAACTCTCATGGCTTGATATGGGTTACCCAATGTGGATCCTCCTAGGTTGCTGAACACCATCCTGGGTTACTCTGATAGCCTCACTTGATCCTTGACCCCCATACCAACTCAAGCAGGTAAAAACTATACTCCCCCTCTAACCTCTAGAAGATTACCATAACAATTTTCCACAAGAACTCCCCCAAATTCCAATAAATGACATAGTATTCAATTCACGCAACCCATGCATCACAAACATAAAATACTCCATAGATAAAACATTACTTCCATTTTGAACAATAAACAAATTCACCCAAACTCCACTAATCTAACACATTATTCCAACAACTAAACATTCGACAATCAACCAGGAAAATATTATTTCCACTTTACATTTTAGTCACCAAATTAATCCCTTAACATCATCCCGAAGACATACAAGATCACAAGTTAGGTAGTCTTCCAATCTACCAAATGACATTTATGTATATATATTCTCAAATCAACATTCCAACCACTTGAAAATAAACATCATTGTGCAGTCAAATGACCAACTCTATAATATATATCCTACGACACTAATGATAACATTTCTATAATCTTGAAAAATCATTTATACTTCCCTCGAGTCTAATTACTCAATTTTAAGTTCAATTCCAACGATTATTTACTCCAAATGGTCCTACTTGAAAATATCTATAGTAGCAATAATCCAATTATTCAAATTACACAACAACCCTCTTAAATACTTATAACTAATTAATCCTTTCACCCCTTAGAAATATTAAATTTTCCTAACTCTCAATACCCATCCAATAAGAAATTTCAATTTAAATTCTTTATTAAATAACATTCTAGAGTTCCTCTAAGTCATTCTTTTTAAAAAATATCTCAACTATCAAAATATGATTAAATCGACTTCTCTTGTTTAATTGTATACCCTATCTTCATTTTGAACGATTATCTAACATTTCAATGACCTGAATATCTATTTATTAGGCATACACTATCACATACTTTAACGTTTCTATAAATGACAAATCCCTAAATAACTATTAATTCTTTGCAATATATAAATAGTAGCACACATATAAACATATGCATGTCACAATCACATGTAAAGTATATTCGTATATATTTAATCATATAAAAATATCTTTGCCAACCTATAATGTAATCATATTCACACTAAACATAAAATGTCTCCTTTTGTATTAAGCACTCAAAAATTCCAACTAGTAACCAATCCAACTATTGCTATAAATGACAACGAAATATTAAACTATTAATTAACAATAACTATACTTAAATATAAATCTCTAAATTTATTTACACTTTACACTATCTATTGATTACAAAATTTTATTATAAATGTGAGTACTCTCAACTATCAACAAAATTGTCCAAACTAAATATATGGCATTGATTATTTAACTATTCATTAACAATAACTTTGCATGATTATTCAAAATCAAGATAAAAATCCTTATACATATAAATATATATAAAAATTCAATACAAATATAAATCATAATCCTCAAAGCTGAACATAAACAGAACCATCAATTGACTATATAATCGGTTCCCAAATAAAATACAACATCAACATCATATACATATATACATATATTTGAAATACTCAGCAAGAACATATTATGTAGGAGACAATTCTAAATCATGCAGCAATGAATGAAGGACAGTCGTGAATGAAAAATGTGGAAGTACGAACAAGGTATGTGAATTTTTTGGCAGAAGAAAGAAATCGCATTTCCTAGACTCGGATAAAGTTACATGCAGAAGATTGAGAGATTTTCAATGGATGTCGGAAATCAATGCTAGGTGGAATGAAAACCTGGTATCGAACAATCCACGACAACAGGAACAACCCTTCGAACCCCCAATCCCCATTTTCGATTCAATCAAAGAAATGTCATTACTCTATAGGAATTTTCTTGAAGACCAGGTTCATGTTCGAAAACTAAAAATCAAAATATCATAACCCAAAATCTCATCCAAAATGAAATTAAAGAAGTCTTATGTTTTCGAAAACAAAAATCATACAAAAACAATAGGTTTCCTTTTCGGACCATCAGTTCGAAACTATGCATGCACTTGCATGCAAAACCTTCCATCTTTTTAATTTCTTTTATCTCCTTATCAATTATCTTCATCTGATTTAATATTTTATTGCATTATTTTATTTCATATTAATATTTTCCCATGTTTTGAATTTATTTAGGCTTAATATTAAAAATGAATATTTATATATACTTATAAATAATACTTTATAACTCAATAATTAAATTTAATAAATTAGTTATCTAAGAACAACATACAAATCAATTTATTTAATTCATCACTAAACAACAACAAATTATAAAACCAATTTAATTTGAGCATCCCAACCAAAATTAATCAAACATCCTGACTATGGCCTTCATCATCTTTTCGTTGGAATTACTTTAGCTATATAAAACCATGATATCTTTTATTTTGTTTTTTGACTTGCATCAAAATTTGGTAGTATAATTCTATTCCACCCATCTTTTATGTGAACTAGTGCATTTACTTTTATATAAATAATGTAGAAAATACACTATTTGTCATAAAAAAAATAAAATAATTAAATAATTAAATAATAATAAATGCTTTAAACACTTGTCATGTATTTTAAATATAAAATCATAGATAATATTTATTAGCATCGTATTTATTGTATAAATAATTAATGAAGAATGTTAATAACATTTGACATATAGTTTCATATCAATTTAAGAAAAATAGAAAAAAGTTTATTGATAATAAGTGGTTTAAACATTGCTATGCCTTGTAAATATTAAATTATAGATGTTATAAATGTGATAAATATTGGTGTTCTAATGCTTCATATAGTCATTCTTCATTATTATAAATATTAATTCCTAAAAAAATAGATGCATGTCATCTCATCTTGTTATTTAACATAGGGTAATGTGAAGGTTGTAATAAGAAATCAAATCATTTAGTCACTAATTATCTAGATTAATTATTTTATAATATTTTTTTAGATAAAAAACTTGTAAGTTTATAGTAACAAGAAATATTGAAATTTACACTTGGCACTTGTTTAACATCTACACCCCCAATACTTAGGGAGGAAGAAAGAGTATGTGGGAGGAAGTCTTATCTTTAATCTCGATTGACAAAAATGCCTTGTACATGGTGGCAGGGGATTTTAACTCCCCTTTGTTTCCTTCAAAAAAGCTTGGTGGCCTTATGGACTACATTGACAGATGAGTGATCTGTCAAACTTCATCAGCAGGTCTGGGTTGTTTGATTTGGAGTTGCAGGGTAACCCTTTCACTTGGTCTAACAATCGGAAGGTAACCACCTTATTCAGGTTTGTTTGGATAGGGTTCTGGTCTCTGTGGGTTGGGATTTGGGATGCAATGCTACCCTTAATGCCCTCCCTAGGACTATTTCCGACCATAGCCCAATTCTTCTCCAGTGGATTGATAATCCTTTCTCTGGCCCTCACCCCTTTAGATTTGAAATTATGTGGATGACACATCAGGATTTCAGAAATTATATTGAAAATTGGTGGAGCTATCTGGTTTAGGGGTTTGCTATGTTCATAGTTTCTCAGAAACTTGCTCTTATCAAAAAGGAAGTGAAAGGGTGGTCTAAATCTACCTTTGGTGACATCTTTAAGAATAAAAAGACTATCGTGGATAAGCTAGATACTGTTCAAAATCTCACGGATAAGGGCAGTCTCCTTCAACCCTTGCATGAGAAGGAGGAAAGGTGGAGGAAAAAATGGATAAATATCTTAAACAAAGAGGAAATATATTGGAAGCAGAGATCTAGGGTCCAATGGCTTAAGGAGGGTGACAAGAATTTGACTTTTTTTCATAGAACGGCTTGCAGGAATAAAAAAAGGAACACCATTAAATGCCTTCTAGATGATGAGAACCAGGAGGTCATGGAGGATGAAAAAATTGGTGAAATAGCTGAAAACTACTTTAGATGAATCTACTTGGACATGGGTATCCGCCCGTCTGCTGAAGTTCAGGACAAACTTCTAAGACACCTCCCTTCTACTATTAATGTGGAGGACAATATGCAACTCTTAACCCCTGTTTCAGAGGAAGAAGTCAAGATGGTTGTGTTTTCTATGGGGGCCTATAAATCCTCGTGGCTTGATGGTTTTCCTCCGGCCTTCTTCCAGGAATACTGGGACATCGTCAGCTATGATTTAACCATGGCAGTCAGAGATTTTTTCAGAATAGGTAAACTACTAAAAAAATTGAGCAATACCTTCATAGTCTTAGTTCCTAAGATCCAGGAGCCGAGGTGTATGGCCAACTTTAGGCCTATAATTCTATGTAACACTATTTACAAGATCTTTTCCAAAGTCCTGGTCAATCGACTTAAGTCACTGTTGGACAAGATTATCAACATATACCAAAATTGATTCGTTCCAGGTAGACAAATCCTTGATGTTGCTATTACGACTCATGAAATAATTCACTCCATAGAGAAAAGTAAGAATCAAGGTATGGATTTTAAATTAGACATCTCTAAGGCTTATGATAGGGTCAGATGGAAATTTATTTACTCGGTTCTTGCTAAGTTTGGTTTCAACGATAAGGTTATTGGAATTATCAGAGAATGTGTGGAGTCAATCCATTATTATGTCTTGGTCAATGGGATTCCTTGGGGTTTCTTTAAAGCTGGCAAAGGAATTAGGCAAGGTGACCCTCTATCACCCTATCTTTTCATTATAGTCGTGGAAATCCTTAGTAGGAATTTTCTATCCTTGCTACACTTTGGGAAAATTCAGGGAATTAGAGTTGCCTCCACCCTTCCCCCCTCATTTCTGCAACAATTTGTGGATGACACCTTCCTTTTTGGAAAATCTTTTGTGATTGAAGCTAGAGAATGGAAAGGCCTCCTTCATGACTATGCTAATGCTTATGGGCAATGCATAAATTATCAAAAAAGTAGTATCTACTTCTTTAAGACAAAAGATGATCTCCAAGCTAAGATTTTATCTATACTGGGCTATCAAAGTGCTACTCTTCCGGGGACTTACCTGGGTTTACCCCTCACTGTGAAGGAGGTTACTCCTATTTTCTGGAATAATATTTTAGAGAGAATGCAAAAGAAGCTTGTAGGCTGGAAGGGTAAGCTTCTTAGTAGTGTTGGGAAACTACAATTACTTTCGGCTTCTCTCCAAGGGATCTCAGTCTACTTCCTCGCCCTTTTCAAAATTTTAGGTTCCACGGCTAAAAAATTGGAGAGGATCCAAAGGTCCTTCCTTTGGACTGGTGTCAAAGAGAAAAAAAAGGTTAGCTCTTGTGAATTGGGACATTGTCTATCATCCTAAAAGCCAAGGGGGTCTTGGGATTAGAAAGATAACTAATTTGAACAAAGCCCTCATCACCAAAATTGGTTGGAATCTTGTTTTGGTGAAAGCCAAATGGTGCACTATAATGAGGGCCAAGTATCTGAACCATGGGTATTCTTCCAGGGCTCTGGGTTTGAATGGCCTCCCCTCTGGGTCAAAAATTTGGAACAATATTCTATAGTGCAGATCACTTATGAAGGAAGGTATTAAATGGAAAATTGGAAACAATAGATCAATAAGATTTTGGGAGGACTATTGGCTTGGGGATAGACCCCTAACTGATAGCAATTTCAATATTTTGACGGAGCGTGCCAAAGTTTACTTTGGCACTCATATTGCTGACTATACTACCCCAAGAGCCAAATGGAAAATTTTGGAGCAGAGTTTTTTAGATAGGTCAGACCTTCTCCCTAAGGTTGTTGAGCTCCAAGATCTTTTAAATAAAGTGAGACTTCCTCTCTTTCCTAAGGAGGATAAGGTTTTTTTGATGAAAAATCACTTAGGGGCCTTCTCGGTCAAGTTTTCTTACCATCTATTGCTAAAGTACGAAGGTGATGAGAATTGTTAGAAGAAGGTTTGGAACTCCCAGCTCATCCCCAAAATCAATTTCTTTTGGTGGGATTCTATTCATGGAAATTTTTTAATGATCAAT
This sequence comes from Sequoia sempervirens, assembly GCA_007258455.2. Lineage (NCBI taxonomy): Eukaryota > Viridiplantae > Streptophyta > Pinopsida > Cupressales > Cupressaceae > Sequoia > Sequoia sempervirens. The sequence goes on from VDFB02330176.1 coordinate 42,009, forward strand.
AACCTTGTAAAAAGGGGCTTTCAGTTCCCTAACAGGTGACCCTTTGTAAAATGGATGAAGAGACTATCTCTCACCTTTTCATCCATTTTCAATTTTCTTCCTAAGTTTGGAAAAACATTTTCCATAAGCTCAACATACAATGGGTTCTTGACAAGGATATTCAACAGTTTGTTACCAATTGGAGGTGCCCTTCTAAAAACCCTTTAATCAAGCAACTCTAGCAACTTATTCCACCCCATATTTACTGGTGTCTATGGAAAGAAAGGAACAACAAGATTTTCAGAGACAAAGAGAACAGTGTGGACAGTGTGCTAATAAACCTTAAAAAGTTCCTCTCGAACAACATTTTTGTTTGTAAATGGAAGGTCCCTAGTTGCCCCCCAATGGGTTGGGACAATATTATTGCTAGAATTTGGAATCTTCCTAGTAACTTTAACAATTTTGACAACTCCAAGAAGATTTCTAGAAATAATATGAAATGAAAAACTCCCAAACCACCTTGGTGCAAGTTGAATTTTGATGGGGCGGCCAGAGCTGGAAAAGTTGCTGGGAGTGGTATCATCAGAGACCATAATGGTTTTCTGGTTACTGCCTACTCAGGGAACTTGAAAGAACACACAAGTAATTAGGCAGAAAGTATGGTGCTCCTTTGGGGCCTCAAGTTTGCGCTATCAATCGGTGTCAAGTCCTTGGAAATTGAGGGTGACTCACAACTGAATGTTAAAGCCACGAAAGGCACAATGGTGGCTGGATTGTTAATTCAAGGAATAATCAAAGACATTTATTCTCTTCTTACTGGTCTTGAGGAGTTCACTCTTCATCATGCCTATAGGGAAGGAAATGTGGTTGCTGACAATTTGGCAGTGGCAGGTCTTGATTAGGAGGGTCTACGGTGTTGGAGAAGGAAGACTCTTTGCCCCATTTTGCATTGGAATTTTTGAGAAGTGATCAAAAATAAATTCATCATGGTTGCCAAAAAACTCTATCTTTTGGCATTGGTTTGGTGTTTAATAAATTTGGTTAGTGATGTTGGCGGGAGTCTATATTTAAAAAAATTGGTCATTGTACGGGAAGACTGGCGGGAAGGATTTTCCACGTGTCACATACTTCCCTTGTTGGATCACCGTCGGGTCTTGTCATGATGACTCTAATGACCGACAGGGTCATTATTTTTTGAACCCCCTCGATTTTAGTGATAATCCCATCTGCCTTGTGGATTTTGATTGATTATTTGGGTTGTTTGGATTTATTATTGCTCTCATGTTTTATCGTGCATTGGACCTCTCGCATGAGGGAATGGCTAGGCTTGCACTGGACACAGGAAGTGGCATTAATTGCCTTCTTTTCATGATTTACAAGTTACCTTTTGGTGATTATTTTCCTACGACCATTTCTGATTTGGGATTTTGATGCAGTCAAGGTGGGAGGATCCAATTAAGGACTGTCCATCCTTGCAACCTAAATTACTAATTCCATGATCACACAGATATGCAACGGAATTTAACAGCTAATCCATAGAAAGATAAAAGACATTCAAGAACACTAGACACAAGATATATCCTGGGAACACCCTAATAGGGAAAAACAAAACCTTTAAAGCTCATTCCTCATTCTATTAAATCTAAAAACACATTACATATGCCTCTCGGGCTTAACATATTCTAGGCCGTAGCCCAAGGAACTAACATTCTCCATCAACTCTTTCTTCTACTCCACAATTTCTCTGCTCTGTGATCTACTGGATCAAAACATTTCAACACCGTGCTTCATGCTTTGTATTGTCTATGATCTCCTTCTCTGATCGTTGCCTTGTAATAATCCTCTTTCTTCCATTTATATCATCTGCAAGCCTTCTAACCATCAACTAGTCGACCAAAACACAACGACGGCTAGTCAGGTAACGTGTATACAAAAATAGGTCAGCCCCAAACAAAGGGAATTGCTCCAAAAATGAATATAACTTCATGTGGACCTCCATGGAGGTTGTCCAGGTCCTTAACTCCTTCAAATATTATTCCTTTTAGATCTGCAAGTCACGGAATCACTCCACAAACCAACTAAGCTTCACCGAACACTATCGGCTCTGTTTTCTAAACACAGGTAATCTTATCATAGTGATATCTTTTCAGAATCAAACCCAAATGATCTAAATTTCTGATATGCCATAGCTCATGGTGTCTAGTAACTAATTCCAACTCCACAACCTCAAATAATCAATGTAGTAATCCGGTACTCTGCAACTTCATTGTCAACTATCTCAGTTATTTTGAATACTTTCGGATGCCCCTGCATCAAAATCTTGGGGTTATTTGAAAAGTGAGCCTCTTCACATGGTCTGTACTTTGTCAAATCCAATGTTGTCTCCTTAAATGGGTTTGGAAATTTTTCCACAGGCACTTGCAACTGCCTCAAGGTTGACGTTATGTTCAAGTCCACCCTGTAAAACTGCCTCAAGCTCTTCTAGGTTTGGCGTTCTACTTCCAGGCCTTGTACTGCCTCACTGGTTGATGGTTTGAGCAAGCCCACCCTGCAAGTTGCCTCAAGTTCTTCATCTTGTCATGTTAAAGGCTCGATGGTCTACTTGCAAGCCTTGCACTACCTCACTAGTCGGCAGTCTAAGAAAGCCTTCTCCACAAGTTGCCTCAAGATCACTGCCCTTTTATATTCCTCCATTCAAATTTACTTCACTAAAATTTCTCCTTAAGATCAATGATTCACCTTCTTCCAATTCCATAAGGAAATCTGATTCCTCCAAAGGTTCCCCTTCCTTTGCATAAGCTAATTCAAGCTCTTCTTCATCTGCACAAACCATCTCTATATCTTTTACTGCTTCTCTTTCATTAGCTTCTTTGGTATTAGGTTCTTTATGATACTCAACGCTTGATTCTTTCTTCCTCCAAACTCCTCTATGCTCTACCTAAGGTCTTATTTCTCTGCATCTTGATCCCTCTTTTCCTCCAATATATGAGTTCTTCCATCTGTACGATCTTCTAAGCATACAAGTAACATGTTTCCATTTTGCTCCATCAATCCATCCATAATCCATCTACTTACAATATTTCATAGGCTTTCTCCTTCTCATTCTATCCCAACACATCTTCTCAAAATGATTCCTTAATCTGCATAACTTACAAGGATGAAGATCCCAACACAATTCCTTTTCATGTTCATTCCTATTACAATGTGAACAATACATACCTTCTCTTCTCTTATTCAAACTTGCAATAACATTCTTACCTCTCTCATATCCAAGACCTTCCCTTTTTGATTTTATTACCGGCTCAATAGGTTTTGTAATTCCTTGTTGTTGCTTTCCCAATCCTTTTCCTTCATATCTCATTTTCTACATGATTTTGAAACCAATACCATCACCAACAATTGCAGGCTTCATTACCTTGTTATCTTAAACTTCACCTTCAAAAGAAACTTTTGCAGTATCACACAAATCATTAGTATCACAACATACATCACACACTTCAGGTTTAGATCTCAATCTTTCATTTTCCTTCTCTAACTGATTAACATGCTCCTTCAAGTCTCTAGTTTCCTTCTTCAATTCTTTTAGACTTTCTTCTTGGTCTTTGTTACTCTTTTTAACCTTTCCAAGAAAATGGAATTCTTCTTCCAGTTCTAAAAATCTCTTTTCAACATCTTCAAACATATTTAGCTCTACTTCCAGTTCTTCATTTCTCCTTACATTTTTCAATTCTTCTTCGAGAGTAGCATACTTATCTCCTCCTAGTTCCTTCATCCTCTTCCCAATCTTCCCCATCTTCTTTCCTTTCCTTGATCTTCTTCAGCGGTGACACTTAGGGTTTCGCACTTCCTTTCTTCCCAATGATTTCACAACAAGCTAACAGACTCGCAACTAGCTCTGATACCATTTGATGCTATCAAGGTGGGAGGATCCAATTAAGGACTATCTAACCTTGCAGCCTAAATTACTAACTCCATGATCACACAGATATTCAATGGAATTTAACAGTTAATCCATAGAAAGATAAAATATATTCAAGAACACCAGACACAAGATATATCCTGGGAACACCCTAAAAAGGAAAAACCCAGCCTTCAAAGCTCATTCCTCATTGTATTAAATCTCAAAGCACATTACATATGCCTCTCGAGCTTAACAGATTCTAAGTTGTAGCCCAGGGAACTAACATTCTCCATCAACTCTTTCTTCTACTCCACAATTTATCTGCTCTGTGATCTACTAGATCAAAAAATTTCATCACCGTGCTTCATACTTCATATTGTCAATCTCCTTCTCTAATTGTTGCCTTGTAACAATCCTTTGTCTTCCATTTATATCATCTACAAGCCTTTTAACCATCAACAAGTCATCCAAAATACAACAGCTAGTCGGGTAACGTGTATACACAAATAGGTTGGCCCCAAACAAAGGGAATTGCTCCACAAATGCATAGAACTTTGTGTGGATCTCCATGAAGGTCGGTCAGGTCCTTAACTCCTTCGAACATTATTCCTTTTAGATCAGCAAGTCATGGAATTTCTCCACAAACCAACTAAGCTTCACTGGACACTGTTGACTCTATTTTCTGAACATAGGTAATCTTCTGATAATGATATCTTTCCTGAATCAAACCCAAATGATCTGAATTTCTAACATGTCATAGCTCATGGTGTCTAGTAACTAATTCCAGCTCCACAACCTCAAATAATCAATGTAGTAATTTGGTACTCTGCAACTTCACTGTCAACTATCTCAATTATTTTAAATGCTTCTGGATGCTCCTGCATCAAACTCTTGGGGTTATTTGAAAAGCGAGCCTCTTCACTTGTTCTGTATTGTGTCGAATCCAATGATGTATCCTTAAATGGGTTCAGCAATTTTTCCATAGGCACTTGCAACTACCTCAAGGTTGACGTTTTATTCAAGTTCACCCTACAAAACTGCCTCAAGCTCTTCTAGGTTCGGTGTTCTACTTGCAGGCCTTGCACTGCCTCACTGGTCGGTGGTTTGAGCAAGCCCACCTTGCAAGTTGTCTCAGGTTCTTCATCTTGTCACGGTCAAGGCTCGACAGTCTACTTGCAAGCCTTGCACTGCCTCACTGTTCGGCGGTCTGAGAAAGCCTTCTCCACAAGTTGCCTCAAGATCATTGTCCTTTTATATTCCTTCATTCACATTTACTTCACTAAAATTTCTCCTTAAGATCAATGCTTCACCTTCTTCTGGTTCCACAAGGAAATCTGATTCCTCCAAAGGTTCCCCTTCCTTTGCATAAACTAATTCACTCTATTCTTCATCTGCACAAACCATCTTTGCATCTTTTACTGCTTCTTTGGTATTAGGTTCTTGATGATACTCAACGCTTGATTCTTTCTTCCTCCAAACTCCTCTATGCTCTACATAGGTCATCTTTCTCTGCATCTTGATCCCTCTTTTCCTCCAATATATGAGTTCTTCCATTTGTATGATCTTCTAAGCATACAAGTAACATGTTTCCATTTTGCTCCATCAATCCATCCATAATCCATCTACTTACAATATATCATAGGCTTTCTCCTTCTCATTCTATCCCAACACATCTTCTCAAAATGATTCCTTAATTTGCATAACTTACAAGGATGAAGATTCCAACACAATTCCTTTTCATGTCCATTCCTATTACAATGTGAACAATACATACCTTCTCTTCTTTGATTCAAACTTGCAATAACATTCTTACCTCTCTCATATCCAAGGCCTTCACTTTTCGATCTTATTACCAGCTCAATAGGTTTAGTAATTCCTTGTTGTTGCTTTCCCAATCCTTTTCCTTCATATCTCATTTTCTACATGATTTTGAAACCAATACCATCACCAAAAATTGTAGGCTTCATTACCTTCTTATCTTCAACTTCACCTTTAAAAGAAACTTCTGCAGCATCACACAAATCATTAGTATCACAACATACATCACACACTTCAGGTTTAGATCTCAATCTTTCATTTTCCTTCTCCAAATGATTAACATGCTCCTTCAAGTCTTTGTTTTCCTTCAATTATTTCAATCTTTCTTCTAGGTCTTTGTTACTCTTTTTCACCTTTCCAAGAAAATGGAATTCCTCTTCCAGCTCTGTAAATCTCTTTTCAACATCTTCAAACATATTCAGCTCTACCTCTAGTTCTTCATTTCTCCTTCTTACATTTTTCAATTCTTCGAGAGAGAAGCATACTTATCTCATCCTAGTTCTTTCATCCTCTTCCCAATCTTCCCCATCTTTCTTTCCTTGCCTTGATCTTCTTCAACGGTGACACTTAGGGTTTCACACTTCCTTTCTTCCCAACGAATTCACAACTAGCTAACAGACTCGCAACCAACTCTGATACCATTTGATGTAGTCAAGGTGGGAGGATCCAATGAAGGACTTCCCAGCCTTGCAACCTAAATTACTCACTCCATGAGCACACAGATATGCAACGGAATTTAACAGCTAATCCATAGAAAGATAAAATACAATCAAGAACACCAGACACAAGATATATCCTAGGAACACCCTAACAGGGAAAAACCCAGCCTTCAAAGCCCATTCCTCATTGTATTAAATCTCAAAACACATTACATATGCCTCTCAGTCTTAACAGATTATAGGCCGCAACCTAGGGAACTAACATTCTCCATCAACTCTTTCTTCTGCTCCATAATTTCTCTGCTCTATGATCTACCAGATCAAAACATTTTGTCACCGTGCTTCATACTTCGTATTGTCGATCTCCTTCTTTGATCGCTTCCTTGTAACAATCCTTTGTCTTCCATTTATATCATCTGCAAGCCTTCTAACCATCAACAAGTCAACCAAAACACAACGGATAGTCGGGTAACGTGTATACACAAATAGGTTAGCCCCAAACAAAGGGAATTGCTCCACAAATGCATAGAACTTCGTGTGGATCTCCATGAAGGTTGGCCAAGTCCTTAACTCCTTCAAACATTATTCATTTTAGATCTACAAGTCACATAATCGCTCCACAAATGAACTAAGCTTCACCGGACACTGTCGGCTCTGTTTTTTGAACACAGGTAATTTTCTGATAATGATATCTTTCCAAAATCAAACCCAAATGATTTGAATTTCTGACATGTCATAGCTCATGGTGTCTAATAACTAATTCCAGCTCCACAGCCTCAAGTAATCAATTGTAGTAATCCGATACTCTGCAAATTCATTGTCAACTATCTCAATTATTTTGAATGCTTCCAGATGCCCTTGCATCAGGTTTTATTGCATTTGCTCTACTTTTCTCACTCACATTTTTCCTTTCACTGTGTTGGTTTTTTGCTATAAGTGCACTAGTGCCATTGGTGGTGATCGGGTGCGGGTGGAGCTAGATAAATGTGATGAATGGAAGGAAAATGACATCGTCTAGCACATATGCAGGGAGGGTGGAATTTCCTAGTTTATGGAATGCATGTTTGGATATGATGAGGTCCTCTCCAAGCAATTTGTCACCTCTTGGGATGCCAGAAGGGTTAATATGGGGAGCATTTATTTTGAGGTTAATGAGGAGGTGATCGCTAAGTCTATAGGTCTGGCTATGGACAGGCGTAAATGGAAGAAAACCAACAAAGTTGCTGACCAAATCAGTCTCAACCTTTTCTTCTGGGGTGATGAGAAACATGTGAAGTTGTGTGGGGGCTATGATTGTGAGGTTCTTTCGGAGCCGTGGGACAAATTTTTCTTGGTGATAATGAAGTATTTCACTCTTGAGTGGAGGTATGGTGTGTATTATTACTACCATTTTAATTTCCTCAATCACCTTAGAAATCACCACAATATATCCATATCGTTTTTTCTCTTACATTCTCTTGAAAATATTGTGCTTGATGTGATTGAAGCCACGAACTCGAATAAGAATTTTACCATTCTCCACCAAGGGCTTATGTCCAAACTCTACCATTTCTACCTTTCCCTTTTCCCTCCTCATCCCATTACTATTGAAGAGGCTTCGATCTCTTCAGCTCCTCCATTTGCTAGTATTATGGATACCCCTGGGCCTAGTAAGAAAAAATGTATAAAAAGTCATGCCGTGAAAGCCTCTCCCCAAAAGACATCCCCTACCCAGGGGCCTGTGGTGAAGAAAAAGGAAAAAATACATATAGCTCCCACTCTGAAAACTAAAGCCAAAGCCTCCAAGAAACCCAAATTTAGGCTTCAACAAATTGACTCTGACATTGAGATCACCGAGGAGACTAGTACCTCTCACAGGTCAAGTAGATTGGTCATCAAGTAAGAAAAATACAAGAGTTTTAAGGAGGTTTCAGATTCTGACAATGGTGATGGGAGTGAGAGTAAGAGTAAGGAGGAAAAGGATGTGGAGGAGGAGGCTCTTTCGGCTTCTGCTAGTAGTTCTTCCCATGTTTTAGAAAGCCTTAAAATGGGTCCCATGGGCCCTGCCAGTATTAGGACCAAGGAGGTCAAATCTAGGGCCTCAAACATTGCTAAGGGAAAGGCCCCCATGGAGGAAGCTTGCAGTAAATAGGATGTGATCTAGGAGGAGGTCGACAACCTTAAATGAAAAGTGGAGAGTTTGGAGAAAAGGTTGCAGGATGTTACTCGGTTCGCGTTGAAGATCATGCATAGTTCCACCACCACTCTATGTCTGCGACAGAAGGAAAAGTACACGGGAAATGTGGAGGAAGAATTTTTTGAAAATGAACTTCTTAAGTTCCTCATTGAAGATTGGGCTACCATAAATTTAATTAAACCATGCAGTGGGAAGAAGGATTAGGCTCGTGGGAGATTTGTTTTTTTGGATGGTGTTGGCTTCAATGGCCATCGTTTCTTTTTAATTTTACTAAAGATACTCTTACTATTTTCATGTTTCCTTATAATTGTTATGACCCTTGGTGGTCTATGGTTAAGATAGCTCTGGTTTCATGATGGACATTACTATTAGTATTAGTTTTTGTGTTATGCTTTGGTGGTGGTTTTTTATATGAACTATTTAGGGTTTTTTATATGAACTGGTTTTTGGTTTGTTGTTACTGTGTTGTTAGTGTTACTTTGTTGTTTATGGCCTATGGGGCCTTGTACTAATGGGTCAACACCCTAGTTTTTCTGCTTTCTATATCAAAAACAAATATAGAAAATTGGTTCAAAAAAATTAGTGTTGATTCATTAGAAGGTGCAATGAATAATAAGTGTCACTTAATGACTAGTCCTTGCTATTGTAATATGTTAAAAAATTAGTGTATTTGATTAAGTATGTGTTAATAATTTAGTGAAAGTATATGCTTTAGAATTTAGTTTTTAAATTTAATTGTTGCATGTTGAGATTAAAGTCTTCACATTATCCATAATAACAATAATATATTATATAATTACTTAAAATTTAAATAGAAATATTTAATAAATGATTTAGATTTATAACTATAATACTATTATTTTTAGATTAATTACTTGGGGTTCTATAGGCCCCCTACTTGAGATCAAATAACAAACATTCAATAAAATGGATAGGATGGAAAAATGAAAACTAATATAATATATGATAATATTCAAAACTCCATCACTTTGGGGGCATAACTCATCTACCAACTATCCCAACATAGAAAAACTTAGGTGGCACATAAGTGAAATACTAAATTCTTTGGCCCATGAAGATCTATCCCCAAAAATATTGGAAAAACATGTAGCAAACACAACATAACTAATAACATACCTATATTGACACCAGACTAAACAAAAACCAAGCTAATTATGCCTTCAACACACTTCCCAATATCCTAGATTAGACACAATAGTGTCATCCCATTTCGTAGCTTCCTCAAAAATAATCTCCAAATCATGCAATGAGGTCTAGAGTTGAGAGTTGAATGGTGGGTATAATTTATGCACGTCGTTTAGTGCTATGGATATTTTATGGTAGAAAATAGGGACATTTTATATTCACTCATGATTTCTATTTGGTCTTGAATGTGAGTGACCAATAAATTGAGCAACATTTTTCCCATATCAAATTAATAAGATCATAATGCATTCACCTATGATTGCAAATCATTCTACTTCCCTAATATTTTTCCTTTGATGAGCCTCCTTCCTACTTGACCCTATAAAAATTCTTGGTTGAATCCTACTCTAACCTCTAGAAGAATAAAAAAATTAGAATCCAAACCCTTAGTGCAAAACCAAGAATCCAATCTATGAGTTTGGAGACCAATTCTTAGCACACAATTACCTTTGACATATTAATTCCTTGTAAACCTAGTCTCAAATCATCTAGCACATATACAAAAAAAAAACCCATGGATTTCAAAGAATCATAACAAAAATGGAAGCCAACCTACTATCTATCATCACACCCTTCCTCAGATCATGACTAGTCCTTCAAATATTCTTGTGATCCATAATCATAAAACAATCACCAAAAAACCCCACATAACACTCTCGTATCAATGACCCAACCAACATAGACTAGAACATAGACTTCTATTCCATACAACAAGAATTCCACTAATAAAAAGTTATGTAAGTGGCAATAAATTCACTTCCCTCTCACATGTGTCTTTTACAATTTTTGGATCATATTTTTCCTCTATCATCAATCACGAGTCCTTAGAAAAAATAACCACCATCATGGATCTTAAGGACAACATACCAATAGGATAAGAATTAAGGAGGATTATTATGTAGGAAAAAATATAGAACTTCCAATGAGTTGGAAAATTGATTGAACATAGACATGTATAATTCTTGTTCAAATCTTGAGTTATCCAAAATATTGGACACCTTATTAATATTACACAGGAAATATTGAAAGTTAACATTAGTTAACTTGATGCCCAAAATAAGGTATTCTTCAACATATTGTATCAATCTCTAGTTGGGATAGACACCCTTGTGTAAAATATTTATCAATAAAAAAGAATCTCCCTACACAATAAAAATATCCAACTCCCTTAAAGTTTCATTTACCATAGCTATTACTAGAGCTTCCCCTTCCATATAAATTACTTTTAGTACATAGGAAGAGGGAGCCACAATATTAAAATTTACCTTTTTATTTCTCAACACAAAACTTTCCAATGAATTTTTGGCTAATCCTGAGAACCACCATCAAAATTTAATATTACATATCCCTCAAGAGATAGTTCCCATCAAGACGAGGAATTATTTAGAGCACTTCATCTAATTTTATTTTAGTATCATTATCTCCAACCCCTTGAATAGGGGTATAAGTATATATTAACAATATATTATAAATATCATAAAATATATAAATATTATATAATTACTTTATATATATAATACTTGTCTTGAGGTGTAAATTTTTGTTAGAAATTTGAAATAGATTGATAACCCAAGAAAATTTATGAGAAATTTTAAGCTATATAAACTATAAAAACATAGACAATGCAAACCAATGGCTTCAAGAGATATGCAATGTTAGAATGATAAAAGTGTATTAGGAGCTTCCAAGATGCAAAATACAAGCTAGGTAGTGAGTTTATATAGAACTGGGGAGAGGATACAAGTGTAAAACCATACAATATGAAGTGACCACCAATATTAAATAAAGTGATGAAAATAGTAAATACTCCACCCTTTTAGGATGGTGACATATCATCACCTTATCTCCTAGTTATTATTAAATGATAAAATACATTTATTTATCCTAAGAAATATTAATAAATGTGTAGGAAAACTTATGACTAAAGAAAAATAAATTATCCCACTAGGAAAATAAAAACCTACACTAACACTCCCCATAAGTGTAGCTTAGGTGGGTGAAAATATGATGATGAGTCTTGAAAAATGAAGGCATGTTAGGTACCCATGTACATGTAAAATCCCACCAAAAGAAGAAGAAGCCCCCTCCCACAACAAGGAAGTAGGCACCCTTATAATAGAGAGAAATGAAGTTGAAGGACCAAGAGCCCCCCCCCCCTCCGCCCCTAAAGCGATCCAGTAGTAGATGCTCTAAACTGGATGTAGAAGATGGCCCACTATTGTCAAACAATGTTCATCCCATTAGGAAAAAATAACAAAGGTGTATGCAAGATTTCTCCCCATTCATTAAAGGAATATGTAGGAACAATAATCAAAATGTATGAAGTCTCTTAACTCAAATCAAGTATCCTCATGTCAATGTTAAAAATTTTCACAATAAAATCAAGTATTCTAGGCCACACTACTATAAATGAAAAATTAGAATCTCCTAGAGACAAATGTAGAACACAATAGAAAGACTCAATTATCTCCTCTGAAGATTTCTTTGCTAAATTTCGATTTAAAGTATCCACACTCATGTCAAAATGTGATGAATTATCATGTAGAGAATGAACAATATGGTTGTAGTGTTCCCTCACAAAAACTAAAGAAGAATCATCTCCATCAAAGAGAAGATGAATGCAATAATAGTGTCTCCAAAAAATTCAATATGCATCTCCATAAATAAAGTTTGAAATACCTATCAAGATATCATCCCACAAGGTTGTATTTGAAAGACTATGCATGTCCTACTGCAAGAAGTCACTGGAAGATTTCAAAGAAGAAACACCCAAATCTGAAGTAGTAAAAGATGTGAGGACACAATATTTTTCCTCAAAGAGAAGACATATATCCTCAATAGTTTCATCTATATTTGAAATGAGGGACTCTACAAACAAACAACAGATGTTTGGTAGAAATTGTTCCCAATGAACTAAATCCAAAAGACATAAATTACCTTGCTACAAATAATTGTTGAGCTCTTGAAGAAGAAACTTTAGAATCTAAAGTATCAATAGGTATTGTTAATGAGGTATCAATGAACTAATAATACACATAAGATAGGGCAACATAAGTCTTAGTATCATCCATAAGAGTTTGTTTATTTAAGGAAACACCACTTTCAAATGAAGATCCATTATCTTCATACAATTGTTGGATGATGATCCAAGTAGTGAAAGGGCACTCAATGTGCTCTATGTGATGTAAAGTATCCTCATAAATAGTAAGACATATTAGTCCATAGACCATTTATTTATTGTTAAACCATGCATTCTTCCATTAATAGTCACTTGGCTCAATAATGAGTCCAAGGAGATAGAGTAGTAGATCCTACTCAAGGCATTGATTCTTTATCCCTTGCTTTTTGGATAAATAGTTCTCTAAAGTTAGTTTGACAACAAAAGGATGGAAATTTTTTTTAATAGACATGATTAGCCCCCCATAAATGGAATTTTATCTCATTTTTTTATTACAAAATGCATGTATAATCCCCCCAATAATGATAGAAAAGGACACCAAAAGAACACTCCCCTTTCCACTAGTATAAAAAATAACCCCCCAAAATATTACAAGGTTGGAATTTTATAGTTTAGTGTGTTTACAAAAAAATTCCAAGATACAATACTCACTAGGCCCATAATGTCCAAAATTATAAATTTCGATATAAAATGAATCTAATACAAAATATAGAAAAAATAGCCATATAGCTATATAGTTCTCTTCAATACCTTTCCAATACCTATTCATTTTTGAAAAATGGAGATCCAAGGATCTAAAGTGATGTTTCCTTGGATAACCAAGATCTTGTGGATGATATTGATACTTATGTTGCCCCATATTATGTGGACACATATTTTATGGATGATCAGTTCATTGATACCCCATCAATAATACATATTGCTATTGTTCAATCCAAAACATGTCCCTCAGATCTAGGAAGGAGTCTACAACACTGGAGCTCTGATACCATGTTAAAAATTTGAAATCGATTAATAATCCAAGGAAATTTATGAGATATTTTCTAAACTACATAAATTGGAGAAACATAAACAATGCAAACCAGTGACTCTAAGATATATGCAATTTTAGAATGACAAAAATGTATTAAGAGCTTGCAAAATGAAAAATACAAGCTAGGTAGTGAGTTTATATAGAACTAGGGAGAGGATGGAGGTGGAAAACCAACCAATAGGAAGTGACCACAAATATTAGGTTAAGTGATGAAAATAGTAGATGCTCCATCCTTATAGGATGGTGAAACCTCGTCTCCTTATCTCCTAGTTATTAAATAATAAACTCACTTTATTTATCCTAAGAAAGCTTAATAAAAGTGTAATAAAAATCTAAGACCAAGGGAAAATAAATTAGCTCACTAGGAAAATAAAAACCTACACTAACACCCCCCTTAAGTGTAGCTTAGGTGGGAAAAAAGATGATGATGGGTCTCAAAAAATGAAGCCATGTTAGGTACCCATGTTCATATAAAATGCCCCCAAAGAAGAAGAATCCCCCTCCCACAACAAGGAAGTATGATCCCCCATAATGGAGAGAGAAATGAAGTGGAAGGACCAAGAATCCCCCTAAAGAGATCCAATTGTAGATGCTCAAAATTGGATGTAGAATATGGCCCATGATTTTCGAACAATGTTCCTCCCCTTAGGAAAAAACACAACCAAAGATGTATGCAAGCTATCTCCCCATTCCTAAAAGAAATATGTAGGAAGAAAACTCAAAATGTATGAAGTATTTGAATTCGGCTCAAGCGTCCCCATGTCGATGTTAAAATATGTCACAATCAAATCAGGCATTCTAAGCCACACTGTTGAAAATAACAAATTAGAATCTCATAAAGACTAATGTAGAACACTTGATCCAAAAATTGAAGTATCTCCTTTGAAGATTCCCCCTCCAAATTCTGATCAAAATTATCCACACTCATGGAAAATTATGATGAATGATCATTTAGAGAATGAACAAGAGGGTCAGCGTGTTCCCTCACAACAATTGAAGAAGAATCATCTCTATCAAAGAGAAGATGAATGCAATAAATAGTTCTTCCAAATCTGCAATATGTGTTTACATAATCAAGTTTGAAATACCTATCAAGGGATCATCCCACGAGGCTATATCTAAAAGACTATGTATGTCTTGATGAAAGAAGTCACTAGAAGATTTCGAAGAAGCAACACAGGACTTTAAAATAGAAATAGATGTAGGTACATAATATTTTTCCTCAATAGTTCCATCTAGATCTGAAATGAGGGACTCTACAAATAAACAAGAGATGTCTGGTATAAATTGGTCCTAATTAACTAAATCCAGAAGACAAATAAACTACTATGAATAATTGTTGGAAGCTCTTGAAGAAGAAACTCTAGACTTTGAAGTAGCAATAAGTATTTTTGATGGGGTATCAATGAACTAATCATCCATAAAATGTGTCCACATAAGATGGGGCAACATAAGTCTTAGTAAGCCAATATTGGCATGGTATGATGGTTTAAAGGTGGCATTGTTGTTCTTGCCACCAAGGTTCAAACCCCATTGGGGTGGTATTATTGAGTGATTGTATTGGGGATGAGGTCCCCCATTTGTGACCTCGTTGGTTCATAGCTCTGAGTCAAAAGTGTTTACCCCTTGAATAAAAAAAAATAAGTCTTAGTATCATTCACAAGAGCCTAGTTATCCAAGGAAACATCACTTTCAGATGAAGATAATGTCTCCATACAACTGTTGGATGATTTTTCAAGCAATAAAAGGGCACTCAATGTGCTCTATGTGATGCAGAGTATCCTCATAAATAGTAATACATATTAGTTTATAGACCATATCATTATTTTTTTTTGGTCGGTGATCGATTTTGACTAGAGCTACGAACCAGTGGAGACACAAAGGGGGCCCCCATCCCTGAGCGCATTTCGAGGTATAAAAACCTCTTCTCTTCTCTCTTCTCTCCACCATTTTTCATCTCCTTCTCTCTTCCTTGTATCTCCCTTACTCCTCTCTCCTTTCTTACACCTCCTTCTCCACCACCACAACTTTCTCACCTCCTATACTCCTTCTTCACCGCCTCCTTCCTTTCACTTCTCCACCACCTCACCTCCTTTCACCACCTCCTTCCTTCTCCACTCCTCTACTCCATCATGCCTCCTTCTCACCTGTACTTCTCTTGACTTCATGTTGTGCGATATTTCCTGCCTCTAGTGCTACTTCCACCCTAGCGTCCTTTCCTCTGCACCTACTGTGGGGTTGGCCTAAGAATCACCATCACCAACTCCATGCTGCTGCCATTGGGATTTTTGTGTGGTCTAAACACCACCTTTTTTACTTTGACCAGTCTCCTTTCCTCCTTCAGCTGCCAACAAAGCCTTCCTTCATGCGATGGGGAAGAGTCTTGAACCTGTGATGCCCTATCAAGAGGGACCGTGACTTTACCGTCACGCTGCGAGGTGAACCCCATAGACCATATCATTATTGTTAAAACATGCATTCTTTTATTCATAGTCACTTGGATCAAGAACGATTCTAAGGAGATAGGGTATTAGATCCTACCCAAGGTAGTGATTATTTATCCCTTGTTTTCAAGATAAATAGTTCTATGAAGTTATCTTGACAATAGAAGGATGGAAATAAGTCTTAAGAGACATTATTAACCCCCCATAAATGGAACTTTATCTTAGTTTGTGATTACAAAATACTTGTATAATCCCCCAAAAATTGATATGAAAGGACACCAAAAGAACACCCCCTTTCCACTAGTATAAAAAATCAAGGTCCCCTAAATATTACAAGGTTGAAACATTATAGTTTAGTGAATTTACAAATCTTTTTCCAAGTTATAATGGCCATTAGGCCCATAATAGCAAAAATTACAAATTTTGTACAAAAAGAATATGATATAAAATATGAAAAAATAGCCCTATAACTATGTAGTGCTCTTCAATACCTTTCCAATTCCTATTCGTTTTTAAAAAATGGAGTTCTAAGGTGAAATTTATGACCTGATGAAGAAAAAGGCAACAAACAAATTCAACCTACAATATCTACCAAAAAATAGAAAAAAATATTTTTAAAAACCTTTGTGGATGGAAATTTCTCATCTCCATCTTTCCAACAATATCTCGTTCACCAAAATATGATAACCAAAGAAAAAATTATGCAAGTTTGAAAAAAGGCCTAATTTGGCCTATAGAAAGGGCCCTAGTGGCCCATGGGTGGCATCGACAGTGGTGGTGGCTACTAGGTGGTAGACTGGTGGAGATCAAGTGGCTAGTGGTTTAGGTTGGCTAAAAATTGTTGGTGTTTTATAACCTTTTGTGGTTATTATTTAACCACATGTGGTTTAATTTTAGCAATAACCATTGTTGGTAGCCTTTATGGCCATGGATGTCCCTTTGGCCACTAGCACTTAGGCATTGGGTGTTAATCCCTTATTGATTGAGTGCATACGTTTTTTTTTTGAATTTTTTCTGCAACTATCATATGATGACAACTGGGGACCATACAACCCTCCTAGAAACTTGTTTTTCCTCAATGATTCCCGACACCAAATATGGGAAAATTTTATGTCAAAATTTATCTCCTCGGACTCTTGAATGCAATGAAAAGGTCTATTTGGTCTTAAAGTGATCCAATAAAATATGTTTTCTAGATCTAATATTTAAACCCTGACTTGCAATTGTGTCAAATGATCTCCAAATAAAATGAAATAAAAGCCAATCTTAACTTTCTCAAACCTCTTAGATGCATTGGAAAAATAAAAAATGCTGCTAGTATAACCAGAATTGTTGCAATCACCCAGATCTTACAAATACATATGCAAAATGAAGATTTTATCATATCTTCATAAACCCTTTATGATTCTCCAAATCATTTAAAATGTAAGAGAAGAGCATATAAGATTTCACAAGATCTTACATAATAATATCAAATTTCAATTAGGAATCGACAAACTCAAAATTATCAAAATAAAAGATTTGATACCATGTTAGAAAATTGAAATAGATTTATAATCCAAGGAACTTTATGAGATAAATTTTAAGCTACATATAAACTTGAAAAACATAAACAATTCAAACTAGTGACTTCAAGAGGTATTCAATGTTAGACTGACAAAAATGTGTTAAGAGCATCCAAGATGGATAATGGATATGCAAGAGTATGAAAATACAAGCTAGGTAGTGAGTTTATATAGAACTAGAGAAAGGATGGAGGTGGAAAACTAATCAATAGGAAGTGACCATCGATATTAAATAAAGTGATAAAAATAGTAAATGTTTCACCATTTTATGATGGTAATACCTCATCACCTTATCTCCAAGTTATTAAATAATAAACTCATTTTATTTATCCTAAGCAAGATTGATAAAAGTGTAGGAAAAACTTATGACTAAGGAAAAATAAATTAAACCACTAGAAAAATAAAAACGTACACTATGTCAATTATCAATTCTCACACTTTACCACGTGCTATGATGTTCTTTTATATCTACATATTTGGATGCACCCCTTAGTTAGTTGAAAATATGTATGATATATTTTTTAATGTAGAAAATGGTCAATCCAAATAAATCTAGAAATTCATGTTTCAATGACCAAAAATGAAAAGTTGTGGTCACTAATTGTTAGCAACCCTAAAACTAAAGTTATAGAATTTTCAAGATTCTATTAACATTGCTCATTTGTACAATTTAATATCATAATGTTAGCTTTTGAGATATTTTTAAGATTCTATTAACATTGCTCATTTGTACAATTTAATGCCAATGAAAAAACAAAAAACATATATAGTCAAGTCAAAATTTATTTTCCAAAACACTAAAGGGAAAGGAATGGATGTAACCCATTCAATTATGTGTGGACATCATATTTCCTTCTTCAGTGAGAAAATAAAAAAAACCTTTTTACACCTATCTTAAGGGGTTGTTTTGGAAAGTTATGATGTTTGTTTCCACTATCCCCATAATAGTGGGTTGTGTGTTACAATTTTGTTTGTCCCAACCTAACTCTTAATGAGGTTGGTAGGAAACATACAAATTTTCCTTTTTTTTCTAGATATATGTCCATCTCAACTTTTTTCCATATAGAGTTCCATTAGAAAAAACAAATGTTCATGTGTGAATCAATTCTCACTTGTAACTTATAGTTGGTGATGTCGTACTTGGAATACTATTGGTGGTCTCCATTCAAATATTATAATACTTCCTCTATTTATATTATAATATTTATTACATTTATATTGTTATAAATTAGTAATTGTATTTAATTTGTAATAAATATGTTGATAGATATTTATAATGAGTGTAAATTATTAATCAATTATTAATATAAAAAATATTTATGATAATGGAATTTATTTTATATATTATATATTTTGAAGAGTTGAAGATTAATTATGTTGCCAATAATTTGACATTGTTAATGTATAGACATTCCTCCTATTTTATCTTAAAGGAGATATTTTCATTATTTTGGATGTAGGAATATTATTGGTAGTTGGTGTTAGAGTAAATAAGAAAATTTTATAATAATTGATTAATTATTAAGTCTTTTTTACTTTATTTACTTGAGTTAAAATTATGAGTATTTTTTATTATTAGATTGATTTATTTCTAGGTCATGCTATCTCATAACATAGGATGAGGACACTTGTCATGATTTAATTTAATCCCCACCTAAATTTTAATCTAAGGTTTGCTTTTTGCTTTTATAATCTTTCATCTTTCATTGTAATCAATCATCCAAGTTTATTTTATCAATAAATACATAAGTCATCATGCTTTTTTGGATCAATCAAATTCTTAAGGTTGTATAGCATAATCAATTGCTTTGATCTCTCTTTGTGATAGGCTATTTGATTGCAGGTGATTTTTGAGAGTTGTGGGGTTCACTATCAACTCCAACATGGTATCAAAGCACCAAATCTATGAATTCATGTCTAAAATTTGAGAGATCCAACCATGAGAGAAAATAGGTTCATCTTGGAGTGAAATGGGCATCACTATCGAGTCTAGAATGACCAAAAGCCCTAATATTGTTTGTTGAATCAATGAAATTGGAGAAGTTGAAAAAATTAAGGGCTAGAGAATCATGCATGGAAATTCATACGAATGTAGAGATTCATATAGTCATAGTGACCCCTACACCTCTAGCCACCATTAATTCTCCTTAGAGGCCTAGTACATTTAGGGTTGCAAAAATAGTTACTTTATTAATATTTATTTTTACATAATTTAAAAACAAAAAAAAAAAACATTTTTTTTGGGTATCCACAAGGTACTTACACATGCAAGCCCTGTGGTATCATACACCAAAATGGGTCATTATCTTTTCAACGACCTCCACTATTCATGTCAAAAAAATTTCAAGCCATTAGTGACATCTACATCATTGTTGAATCCCTTTATCTGTGACCTGAAAACCTAAACACTCGCCATTTTCCCAATCTCTTGTTGTTTTTGTGAAATTTCAAGGAATATTTCAAGAATCTTTAGCCTATTTCAATAAGCAATGATGATAGTACCATATTCCAAAATAATCTAAATATCTCATCATCTTGCAAATATTTTGGTTGTCCCATAAGATTCCGGTTTAGAAGATAATATTTAGATAATATAGGGAATATTCTGGTCATTGTGTTTTCTAATGTTAGCATGACATCTTGCTGACATCATTTGTACAACTTTCTTTGGGCTCTAGGAAAATTCATTGCCAACAATTAACCACTAAAAAACTCACCTCCAACAATTCATTGCCAACAATTCATCACCATGACAAAATTATCTGATGGAAAATTCACCACCAACAATTCATATCATATTGCTAGTGGTGAATTTTCCACAAGATGAATTTGTCATGGCAATGAATTGTTGGAGGTGAATTTTTTGGTGGTGAATTTTTCTGAAGCCCTTTCCTTGACTTGTCTCCTGAAGCCCTAATCTTTCCTAGAGGAGCTATTTTTCTTTCAATCCTAACTTTGGCATACAGTGTTGAAATTGGGAAAAAATATATCATTTGAAAGTTGGTTCTATGTAATTTTTAGTAGTGTAAGTCTCATGATCATATTTTTCTTGTGATACAATTTATCACCTATTGAAGTCAAGTCATTAATTTTTACTTCTGAGATCATAACATTTTACCTAGATCTCTAATTTTCACAGTTCTTGTGGGTGTTGGAAAATTAGTTTAGATATCTTCAAATCTATCCATGCATATTTTCCAAAATCTACCCCATTACTTTTTATTCAATTTTTATTCACAATTTGGTCAATTACTTGGACATATTAGTGTTATGATTCAGGTAGATTGGAGCAATAAACATTAACAATTATATGCAGATTAATTAACCCGAAAATAACAATGAAGAATAACACAAAAGAGATCAACATAGAAATTTAACATGGTTCACCCAATATGGGATACATCCACAAAAATAGCCACCCAATGATTTTATTATCTAGTGCAAAATATATTACAATCTCACGAATGTCATATCGCAACATACATCCTAGTCGCTTATAACAAGCTTTTTGGAAGCTTCTAGAATTATGGTTTTACAAAGTCATTTTTTTCACTTGACGTGTTAGTGGGAAAACCTTGACGTGTTAATGAGGAAAAACCTTGATGTGTTAATGAAAACAAAAATTGAGGGTTGCACCCTAGAACCCCCGCTCAGGGCCTAACCTAGCCCTGAACCCTGGTAAGGATACGTTACGAGTGTATAGTATTTGCATGATCAATCACCACATATCAACACTTAGCACCTAGAAATGATATGTTTGCATGAGATAAATTCATTTGATATTCTTTGCATGCATTGAGGTTATTAGACTCTGATTTTATCATTTGACATGTATCATGGGTTTTTGTATTCATCCTTTTGTGCTCATCTTGGAAATGGATAACTATGGGTCTTGGAAAAACAACATCTTGACACATCTTAGGTGTCTTAATCTTTTTCCTTATTTGTGAGGATTCATACTTGAACCAAACACACTACAGAGTATATCAACTTGGTGTAACATCATTGACCATGTTGTAGGAGTGATTTATTCTAGTGTTGATCATGACACTATGTGAGCTATACCGGACATTGATTGACCCCACACACTTTGGACTTAAATTTGGGAGATCCATGGAGACCATCATATCTCTACACTCCTCTAGGATCCTACTAAAAATTATCCCATTCCCTTGATGATGCATATTGTATACCCTTTAATGGTGATACTTTAGAGGAGCTTGATTATATCAAAGGTATTACATGTTTTGATGGTTCTTATACTTGTCTTCATTTTCCCACTCTTCGTATTGAGACCCAACCTTCATATTTTTTATTCCTAATTAGATTAGTATCACCACATCCATGGTCCCTATTGATTCAATGTACCAAGACAATCATCTTCTTCTAGACACAACTACTCAAGATTCATATAGATTGCAGACATATCATCCTTATTTGTGGAGTCTTAGATTTCATATTTGGAGGATTATTTTGAGGAAATTCATCTCCTCTTTCCTGATAGCCACATCATCATTGTTAGCCCACCATCATCATAATCTTTGGAGATTTTTCTACATCAGTCTTTATAGGATTTTAGATTGACATCTCATTTTGACATGTAGAAATTTGAGAAACTTTTAGAGGCACACATCATTTGGATTTGGATTCCCTATTAATCCAACTTAAAGGAATGGATTCTCCAATGACCAGTGGATCTATTTATTCCTAAGGGGATAAATATTTTATGTAGGTAGTAGATCATGTTTTGTCTTTAGTCTTTCATCCTTGGCACATGAGCTACTTCAAAATTAGTCCTTGGGGGTCATATTGAGTCATTTCACTAATGTATTTATTTATTTTCCTCTCTTTTGAAGAGGAGTTTTCTCTTGTGTGGTTTTCTCTTTTTCTCTAGTTATGAGAGATTCATTTTTTTGTACATGGGTACCTCATTAGGCCTTGTAGTTGGGACCCATCCATGCATCCATCATTACATTCATCATCAGGGTTTTAGCTTCTCTCTAAGTTGTTATCAAGGGAAGGTATTAGAGTAAATACGTAAAACACCTAATAATTAATTAATCATTGTAATGTACAAAATGTGACTTTAAAACAAGGAAGACTAAGTTCTTTTGAGAGTAAAATTCACTATTCATTATTGCCAGTATTGGCATGGTGTGATGGTTTATAGGTGGCATTGTTGTTCTTGCCACCAAGGTTCAAACCCCGTTGGGGTGGTATTGTTGAATGGTTGTATCCATTTCATAGCTCTAGTCAAAAGCGTTTACCCATTGAATAAAAAAAGGAGTAAAATTCACTACGTACACTCATAAAATTAACTAACTAGAATTCTTGAATAAAAATAAACTAGTGAAAATATCTATTAACAACAAAATATTTATAAAATTTAATATCAATAGAAATGAAAATTATAAACATTAAGGAACCTACATTTTGAACTTGGAGGTCTCAAACAAGGATTTCAATGTGTAGCATAGACATCCTTGTGTTGTGTTGTTGTTTGACATATATGTGAGTAGCAAGTCCCAAAATGTGAGGTTTGAACTCTAAAATCCACCTAACTTGCATGCACAACAAGAAAATAAAATTATTTGGGGTTGTTTGGGAGTTTTCCTTAGTCAAACCCTTACTTTGGTGTTTCCATAGGTCCATAGTAGTCAAGATAGATGAAAAGATAAAATGATAAGGGATATGATAAAAAGATAAATAATTTAATAAGGGATGTGATAAATCCCCAAGATGCTCAGAGATACAAGGTAAAATGAATGATATTATCAACAAGGCCTGAGGAAGCCAAAGATAGAATAAGAGAGCTATAAATATTGTTGTGAGAGCATTGTAGATAGTTGTAACAAGATGTAGAGAGATGTGTGAGCTTGAGAGTGCAAGTGATCCAATAGAGAGATAGCCAAGAGAGTTTCCAAATGAAATATTAGATTAAAAAAATCAAAAGAGGATGGAAGAGGAAGAGTTATTCAAGCCATTATGAATCATTTTTATTTGTTTCCATTAACTTGAAAGGTGACAAGTAGAAAAAATTCATAAATGGCCTTTGAATGAAAAATTAGTGCAAGATGGTAGCACTACGCATGGATGTCCATACTAAATGCTAGTGTCCAAATAATATATGCTAAAAAACAATGGGAGATAAGAAGAACATAGGAGCAATACAAAAGTGACACAAAAAGGTGATTGTTGAAGAGAAGGCCTGAGCATCCTAAAAGGGAAAAAGGATTATTCAAGGGTTGAAATGAGCCTACATGAGCACTAGAGGAATGGATACAAAAGTGGGCATAAAACATAGTGTTAAATTGCAAGGATATACAATTTACGATACTATAATCATTAATTGATTATTAGGCCCCTTTTACTTTGTTCTATTAAGCTAAACTTAGGAGTGCGTTTTTATTATTAGATTGAGATATTTTTAGGTCATGTTGTCTCATAGCATAGGATGAGGACACTTTTCATGATCTAACTTAATCCTCACCTAGGGTTTCATCTAAGGTTTTTTTTTGCTTTTATAATCTTTCATCTTTCATTATAATCAATCATCTAGGTATATTTTATCAATCAATTCAAAATCCATCATTATTTTTTGGTTTAATCAATTTCTAAAGGTTGTATTTCATAATCATTGCTTTTTATCTCTCCATGTGATAGGATTTTTGGTTGCATGTGATTTATGGGAGCTGTGGGGATCACCATCAACTCCAATAGTTGGATTTCAAAGAGACATGTAGATTTTCTAAACACTAGAATCATGAGATCATCATGAATTAAAGACACTAAAAAACAATATCTTTGATGTCAATCAACTCTCTTTCAATTGTAAGACCTTATAATTTATGGATTGTCAAAGATCACACCATGTTAAGTGGGAGTTGACAAAAAATACCATGAGTAACCATAATTATTTACACAAGGTGTGGGTCATGTAGATCCCAAGGTGGTCTCACATAATATTTAAAATTTATGACAATAAAGATTGGAAGGTATCATATTTAATTATTATTTTTATAGATAATAACAACTTTTCCTAGTTTTCCATTGATAATACCTACAACCCATAAACTTGAAATGAGAATAACTTGTTGACCAATGCATGGGAGTATTGAGTGAGCTAGTTTCTCATCCTTGACATTTGAAGGGGAAATCCCCCTCATTTTCTTTGCAATAAACCATGCAATTAGTACCTGAAATAATTTAGCATATGTTTGTTGTGTAAAGAAACCAAGTTATTTATTGGAAAAAATGTATACAAGAGGAATGTAGCCAACTCATAATTGTTGAGTAAAGGATTAGATCACAAGATGAGTGGTTCCCATTCAAAAAATTTAGGCTCTACATTTTTAATATTAGAAAGAAGGTTTCAAAATCCAAGCTGAGATAGTTAAAATCACCTTATTGATAAAAGATAACATTCACTATAATATTTATGTTAAAGGTGGGTCATATTGTTGATCTATAGGATTCCCAATATATATGGGAGTTCCTTTGATAGGTGAAACTTGAACCAAATCACTAATAAGGATAATAGAGTAATTATTATGAAGAACTTGATTATCCATGGAAAAGGCTTCATACAAACGACTAATAATACTACCTAGTAACCTAGGCCCAATGAAACTCATTTTATCTAATAGAATGCGTAAAAAATAAATACAAGTTTCTTTGAAATGTTGTAAGTGATTTATACCCAAGGATTCACCTATTTTAATATCTTTCAATTGATATAAAACTCAAGTCAATGGGTCAAATAAAGTACTAACTAACCATGTAGTAATATGTAAACTCAATGTAAACTCACAATATTTCAATGAAAATAAGCATTTCAAACATAATGCAGAATGGGATTGATAGCCAAGTGTGGATGGTTGATGTAAAACAAATAAAAATGCACAAATATTATTCAATGAGAATGTAAGATGCTAGGAATTATCCATTTGGTTACAAATTAAGTTAATTAGATCATTCAAAAATAAATCTAACCCCATGCTCTATTATTATCTAGCTTTTCTAGAATTTTTGTCTAATTTCCTTATAAAACTATATCTCATGTGCTCCCTCTCAACTTGGTCATCCCTCATAGGTAGTTGTAGAATGAATGGATTAAGGATTAATAATGTGTAGTCTAATGGTAATGGGTATATTTTCTTGATGCACCTAGAGTTAAGAGCCTCAAATTGTAATGTGGTTTAATGTAGGTTCTATCCATACACAATCTCAAATGATTTTTTACCTATACTTTTTTCTATTGAATTATTATATGAAAACTTGGATTATGATATTGCTAATTTGAATTAATTACCCTTTCACTTGTCAAACATCTCAATACGTTACCCAAATTTATGTTCATAAACTCTATATATACATTAGTTTATGAATGATTTGTTAAACTAAACTTTAACTCTATTTTTATCTTCTTCCATAATTTTTTCTATAAATTACTAACAAATTGTACATCCCTCTTAGATACACTTCTTTTAGGTAACCCATGTAATCTCTTTTTTAAAAAAAATAGTTCAACTACATGCACATAATTATTAATATTGTTACAAGCAATATCACAAGCTAGATTAGAAAATATATCAACAACTATCAAAATAGAATCAACTCCTCTTTGATTTCTTGACAATCTCAATACAAAATCCATACTAACAACATCCCATGGTCTCTCAAGTATACACAATTAATATAAACCAATATTCTAACTATTATCTTTTGTAACTTGATAAATTATATAGACTTACACATACCTTTTCACATCTTTATATATTTATGACCAAAATAAATTTTTACTTGCAAAATCATAAGTATTATCCATACCAAAATTTCCTACCAGTTCTCCACTATGTTTCTCCTTAATTAAATTTTCTCAAATAACTCTTTATAATGTATAACTAATTACTTTGTGATAAAAATCATCTTGAATTAGAATATCCAATCACTTAGTTTTATCTACACTTACTAGTAACTTATGTGTAGTATGTGCTTTAGATAAATCATAACCACTTTCATAAAATTTATTTATCTCATCAAAATCAATAAATTCTATCTCCATTTCCAAAAACAAAAATCATAAATTCAAAGAATCATCTAATTTATTAGATTTTCCACTTTTATGTTTAGGATAAATAAACAAATCTAAAGAAAATCAGCCAAGATTATGTGTGTTGATCTAACTTATTCTAACTATTTAGATACTATAGTACTTGGTCATTAGTATACAAAATAAATTCCTTTGAAAACAATTAGTGTTTCCATTTTTGAAAGCTTGAAAGCTTGTGTTGTTGCATTAATTTTTTTCTCAATAAAAAGTGACAATGTCACTAGTTATATTAATATAAAAAATATTACATCAAAGGAAACAGCCAAAAAAATCCAAAAACCATAGATTATACATGACAACCCATGCTAATACTAGCACAAGCTAAAAACTAAATGAACATTGCATGGAAAAACAAAAGGGCCATCGAAGTCAAACACAAAAATAAGGAAAGAGATTAGTAGCTCCCACTGGAGTACATAGCCTCAAAGGGAGGCAATACTAAATTTAGTGAATGTAAAATTTCATCCAAATGTTTAAAGAGAAAATTCCGAGTTATGAAATGGTCCTCTGCATCAACAATGATAAAATCATTCAACCTATAATGTAAAAAATCAAAACACGTGAGAGTTTCATCTAGGGAATAAAAAACAATCCTAGCCTTCAAAAAAAATAATAGGAAGGAAACATTGGCACTAACAATCAAATCCCTCTTATCCATGAAATCACCAATTAGGTCTAGGAACCAAAATCCAAATAAAAGTGCTCCAATTCAAGCTCCAACGAAAATAAAGAGATGATAAAAGGAAACATATAAGTGTTTGTATATAAAATTTTATGAACTTATCTTCTCCAATTTTGTCACCCCCAACACCGTTGTTCTTCTACCCCTGAATCCTTTCGTACATGGAAGTTCAACCAATGTAAGAGGAAGTGTAGTAGCATGTAAAAACTCACAAGGTTTGGATGACCCCAAGGTTCCTGCAAGGTGTAGTAGTAAACCAAAAGTCAGAAAGTTGCATTCGAGAGCTAAAATCACAACCAATGCAAGAGGAAGTGCATTATCATGTAAAAACCTACAAGGTTTGGATGATGCCAAGGTTCTTATAATGTGTAGTTAGGATCCAAAATATCACAAGATCTGTTTGGGAGCAAAAAGCTTGCAAGGTGTTATTGGGATCCAAATTCTACAAGGTGCAATAGTAAACCAAAAGTCTACAAGGTGTAGTTGGAAGCCAAATTTTGGTAAGGTACAATTGGGAGCCAAAAGTTTGCAAGGTGCAGTTGGGAGCCAAAATTTTACAAGGTGTATAGAGGATCCAAAATTTCATAAGGTGTATTTAGGAGCTAAAATGTTGCAAGGTGAATTTGGGATCCAAAAATTTGCAAGGTGCAGTAGTAAACCAAAAGTCCAAAAGGTGTAGTTGGAAGCCAAAAGTATGCAAGGTGCAATTAGGAGCCAAAATTACACAAGGTGCAGTTAGGATCCAAAATTTTGCAAGGTGCACAATGAATTGAGTAGAGTAGATAAGATAGAATGAAAACTTTGTACCCCTAAAAGTTATGGACACCAAGTGCAAGATGACATACTAAAACTTGCACTTAACAAAAAGAAACAAGGTTAGGAAAAGAAATCCATGATCAATAGTGATCTATATTGATTAATTATGAATCTCCAATAAAGCAATGGAAATGATGAAAGGATAGGTCATTGTGTGGGAGAAAAGGAAGCTAGGAACAACAGAAAATAATCATTGTTAAAGGACCACACCCGTATAGGTTAAGCCAATACAAAATGCCTCAAAATCATTATTCCAAGTATCAAGTCAAGAATACTCAACCATTCAGAGGAAGCACATTTAGAGAGAAAGGGAAAATATAGCCACAATAAGTTCATATAAAAAAAAAAAACATCCCAAGTTGTTAAGACATCTAAGTCACGACAATATCATTTCCAAATATAGAAGTCATAAATCATTCTAAAGCAAAGAAAATAGATTCTCTCCAATATAATTACAATGATTGGAAACATAGAAACTCCTTCCTATTGAACTGATAGCTAAAAAATTAAAGAGTAAGAACTAAAATTTTATGAACTCAAGGTAGAAGAGAACTCCCACACTCATTTACCACAATTCTCCTTTTGTTCAATTTCAATAAAATAACCATCTTCCCCATCTATTGATGAAGCCACTTCAAGAAGAGATATATCCCTTTCTATAGCCCAATTTTCCAAGCCATTCACCAATTTGTTAGCTTCTATGAAACAATGTAAGCATTCATAATAATCAAATTTCTCCAATAGCCCCCAAACTTCCTCCATCAAATAATATATAATTATTTTTTTAGTTTTTTATAGAATTTATTGTAAGCATAGAGTCTCCTTCAATGATGATTTTTTGAACATTTCTTTTTAAGGCAAGTCAGAGACCTAGAAAGAGAGCATGTATTTCTAGTTCATTATTTGTACTTTCCTTAAGCTTTTTAGATGCAACCATAATTATTATACCTTCTAAGTCACGAAGCACACAACCAACTTTAGAAGGTTTGAGGTTACCTCTAGAGGTACCATCAAACTTTAGTTTCACCAAAGGACTAGAGGGGAGACCCACTTTGCATTAAATCTTAGATATTGTTTAGTGGAAGTAATTATTGAGCCATGAATCAAAGGATTTTTTTTATTAAAGGCCAATGTTTGACTGGTTGAGCATCCCAAGAAGAAAATATTTATTTTATTGTGCGGATTTAAACAAATTATTCATCACCATCTCTAAAATAGAAAATTTGATCTTATGAATCATAGTTCCCTAAGAATTAGAGATGCCTTTGAAAATACTAGAATTTCTCTCCCTCCATATGTGTCATTAAACTAGTAAAGGGATAATGTTCCAAATACATATAAAAGAATAATTTTATTATAAAATAGGCCAAGACTCAAAAAGGATTTGTATTAAAGTAGGGAATGTGCATAGCCACTTTAATCTTTGTCATACCCAAAACCAAGCCTTAGAAAATAACTCACAATGAAGAAAGAGGTGATCAACAATTTACACAACCTTCTTACAAAGAGGACACAAAAGATCAACATTAAATTGCCAAAATTTTGAAGTCTTACCTTATTGATAACTTTATTTTGGACTACTAACCAAGCAAAACAACTAACCTTGGGAAGACAATATTTGTGTCAATATAATCTCATCAACTATAAATACTGATTAATCTCTAAAAATGAATTTAGGTAGCCTATTTTAGAAAAATAACTCCCAAAAATAGAACCCATCCATATTAATTCATCCTCTTTATTACTAAATACAATTCTCCTAGTTTTTAAAATATTTTTAAGGATGCACTTTTGGGGTTTTGGAAGTCACATGGGAGAAGTCTTTTCAAAAAAATATGTAAACACGTGGAAAGTTAATAATATCCCAATAATCTTCCACCTTACCCCACCATAAGAAAAGTAGACAACTTTATGCTTCTTTCATATCAATTATTCTATATAATGCTTTATAACCACTCCAAGAATTAAAAAACCGAGTGTTCATGTCATTATTCACTCTGTAGGACTAATTTGAAGTGATAAAAAAATCTATATTTTATAATAATATTCCACATAGGAGAGCCTAAAGGGGCTTTAGCGATAGTAATTTTTTGTTCCTATCTAGAGAATCCAAATATTTATTTTGCATTAATGTGCACCATTTTGTAGTAGGAGAAGAGCACATTTACTACGTCATCTTTTCACCCAATGCAAGATTTTGAAGTGAAAGAGATCTTAAACCAACCCCCTAGCAATTTTTGGCTTACAAACATTATCCCAAGAAAGTAAAGGAAACTTAACCTTCTCACTTTTTCCACTCCAAAGGAAAGACCAAAATATATTGTTTAATTTTACAGTGACCACACATGGAATGTTAATATGGTACATCATATATGTTGGGATAGTAGAAAGAATATATGTTAATAATAGGATATTTCATGTAAAACAAAGCCACTTGGATTTCCATCTTGCCAATTTTGATTGAACTGTAGAAATCACTTTGTCCCGAAATCCACCTTAATACCACTAGAAAATAAGGGAACACCCAAATAAGAAGTTGGGAGAGAATCCCCCTTAAACCCCAACAAACCCGTGATTCTACCCATAACTAGAAGAGTGGTGTTGAAGCTGAAATTTTGGATTTGTTGCTATTGATAGTCTATCCTAAGATATTGCAATAATTATATATGGTTCTTTTAATAACACAATCCTCCTTGTATTTTGCATAAAATTCTTGATGATAAAAATATTAAGTTTTTAAATCATTGAATTTCTCACTAAAGTAATTTATAGGTATTCCTTCTTGAATTGAAATAACTTCAATTATTTTACCACTTGCATCACAATAAACTTGAAATAACTTATAAAAATATTTCAAAGATAATATAGTTTGTGTAATTAATTTATTTTTCAACACTTCAAAAATTTTATCAGTTGAGGTGGTCCACTTAAATTCCCTCTTATCTCTCCTCATATGTTAGTAATTGATACACATCCCACTAGTTTTTTAACAAAATTTACAAATCATTAAAATCTAACTTCAAATACTTGGAGCATAGTTGTAGGCCATTCAATCATTTCTTTAAATTTATTTAGATCCATCTTCAATCCATTACAAGAAATAACAAAGCCTAAGTATAATAATTCTTCTTTCATGAAACTATATTTCTTTACATTCAGTAGTAATTCTTCTTCTCTCAATATTTGGAGTACTAATATGATATTTTATAGACATTCTTTACTTCTAAAATTAAAATATCATCTAAATACACAACACCAAATTTTTCAATATAGTTTTAGTACTTCATCTATTAGCCTCATAATTTTAGTACTAGGTACATTTTTCAATCTAAATAGAATAACTAACCACTCATAAAAACCTTCTTTTGTTTTGAATATAGTCTTCTTCTTGTCCTTTTCTCTAATTCTATTACATGATATCTACTATTTAAATCTATCTTGCTAAGGTAACTTGGCCACTCAAACAATTTGTGAGATCATCCATTCTAAGTGTAGAAGTTGAGAAAACCAACCTCACAGACTCCAAAGATCACCTGCATGCAAATAACCTATCACAAAAAGAAGACATTCAAGACAAAAAGAAAAGGTGCTCTGAAAGCTGAAAATGTATTAATCAGAGAGAGATAAAATACAATGATCAATCCTTATAAAAGAATATTGTGCAACCCTAAACAAACCCTAATAGGTAGAAATTTAATAATTAATATAATTATTAAATGTCACAATATGAAAACTAAAGTGAAATCTTAAGAGAGGAATAAAGGTAACTTAATTAACATAATTAAGTTAAAACCTTTACTCTAACACCCCCCCTTAAGATGAGCAAGAGTGCAGCTACAAACATGTGCAAGAAAGCAAAGGTAACTACAATGCATGAAAGCAAACAAGGGTCCCGACAACTAGGCCTGATCAGGTACCCAAATACAACGAAATCTATGTAAAGTGGAGAAATAGAGAAAACCTCATGGGAAAAACTCTACTACAAAAAGAGATGCACAAGACATGAAGAACGTCATTGAAGCAAAAGAAGTTGCAAACAACTGCCAAAAGATGATTGTTATGGTGCTGAAGAACCTCCTCTGAAGATAGGATGATCAAGATGAAGAAGACGACAACCTGCATGAGTGTCCCAAACGACACTACTTGAATCAAATGGAAAACAAAGGAAAACACCTAGAACGAAGATACAGATGGCACAAGTACCAATAGTCTAAAAAAAACTGATCAATTGATAATGGAAGATTCCTTCCAAGGTGAAACCAAGGAAGCATTAGCACAAACAATATAATACCCCCCCATAATGCTGACTGGGAGAGTCTGACAAATCCACTGAAATGTTGTGTAACACCCTGTAGTGTATGAAGTAGAAGAAACAACATTTGAAAGTGCACAAGAAAGCACCTGCAACTGAAAAAGTGGTGTGCAAAACAGAGCACACATGCATGAGGCTGAAATCATATGGATCCACTGTTGTCATGAAGGGACACTCACTGGACAAAGGTGTGATGGAAAAACAAAGGCACTATACAACCCCCCCATGACACTTTATAATACAGTGCGAGTACAAAATTGGCACAACCTTATGTGCAAAATCCCCACAATATCCAAACTAAAGTGAAATCTTAAGAGAGGAATAAAGGTAACTTAATTAACATAATTAAGTTAAAACCTTTACGCTAACACTAAGAAACTAAAACCTATAATTTATAGTGATCTTGTCTATCACTTTTCATTTTTTACACATTCTCCACTCTCATCCTTTCTTAAGTGCCAATATTTAAGGTCCCAACCATGGACTTAAACTTTCACTTATTATTCCTTTCTTTAACCATTTTTCTACTAGTCTATTTAACTCTACACTTTCAATTGGCATCAATCTATGAGAAAACTTGTTAGGTAAACTTTCACTATGAATTATATCCATATAATAGACTATGCTTCTCACAATTATTATTTATTTAGTTTAATTATCATAAATAATATCATTGTATTTTATCAATAACTAAAAGTATATATATGTACTATTTTATCAACCTTTGTGGTATTTTCTAACTACATACACTTAGGAAGAAAAAATAATAATAATGTATAGTTCTTCAAATATTTCAAAAATTTCTTAACATTTACCAAGAATACTCTCACATGACTATTCACTCTTTCAACTTCTATTTTCAAGGGTATTTTTCATGTTTTACTCCATTTTCCATTTATCAATAAGTATTTTTTGTACCATCATTTATTGCTTTCTAGATAGAAATTACCATGGTCTACCAAAAAAATATTAAAAAAACACAGACATGATATCACACTAAAATTTATCTTCATATTCTCCAATCTTAAATTTACAAGACATTATTGACTAACTAGAATTATATGGTCCTTTATCAACATAGATACTTTATAAGAATTAAGAAATTCCAATATTTTCAAATTCAAATTTTCAACCATTTCACTTGAAACCAAATTATTAATACTACCGCTATCAATAATTATCTTATAACATTTATATTTAGATTTACATGAATGTTTTATAAAAAATATTTTTCTTTATACTTCATTAAAATCTCTTATAGACTTCAAGAAATTTATTCTCATCAATAATGAATCACCTTTGTTTTTAATATTTACCTTTTCATGTGGTGATATTTCCTCATCAAAATGTTTTGCTCTTGAAGTTCTCTCAAGTCTTTTATCATATACTCCTTGTGATTGAGTATATTCAAATTCTTTGTAGCCTTCTACTCCACATTTGAAATAAGTTGATCTAAAGGATCTCACATTTACTCATATATATAATACTCTATTTCTTTCATATCTTCTATAATTATCATAATCATATATACATTTATTTCTATTTAAATAATATATATTTGTAATGTCTTTTATTATCATATTTTAACTTGTTACATAATTATATGCTTCTCTACCTCTACCTTGATATATTTCTCTTGGGAATCGTCCACCTTTTTTTTTCTTCTATTTTTTATTTTTTTCTTAATTTATCTTTAGCCTCTACATATATTTAGTATTCTTCCTCAATAGATTGTATTTTGACATACTAAACTCATTTTGGATAGATCATCTAGAATCGTTGATATATTTATCTTCTTCAATTTATCTTTATCCTTTACATATATTTAGTATTCTTCCTCAATAGATTGCATTTTGACATACTAAACTCTTCTTGGATAGATCATCTAGAGTTGATATATCTATCCAATTTCCCTTTATTTTCTTCATGATGAACTTCTCTTATGATTACACTATAATATTCTTTAGTATAATATTTCATAGTCATATCTTTATAGATCAAGTTATGTAACTTTTCAATAGCTCAAATTGATAATTTGTATGAATAAATTTTGATTTTGAATGTATATACCACCCTTTCCCATTTTTATTACTAGGTTTTCCTTTTCTATTTATCTTTCACTAATTTTCTTTCCACCAAATACTAACATGATATTTTATCTTAGTTATAATAAAATTTACTCTACCAAGATCAATAATATCTTCATATTAAAGTGTTCTTTAAATCAATTATTTAATCAATCAATTCCTTTGGATTCAAACCACCATTATATTAAGGAATATTAGCTCTTTTTTTTCATACCAATATTGGAAATTACTTTGAAACAACTCTAATGATGGAATACAAAATAAATTTTGAACCCTAGAATTCCCTGTACACATGTTCTAAGAAAAGTTAGAATAGCCAACCATTACAATGAAAAAATAAATTTTATTTACAAACCTCTAGCTTGAGTATTCAAAAAACAGAGAGGAAATATGAAAATATAGTATTGTAGATGTTTGCATGCACAAGATTTCATTAACATTAATTCTCTATGTCATCTCAAGATCCATAAACACGCCTAGAAATGTGAGATCACCAACTTCAAATTCACTATTAATTTGAATTCTAGCAACTTCCAAATTTGATCATGTGCAACCAAAATGGGTCCATAAAATCTCATGAATATGTCCAAGAGACGTCATGTGATTAATTTTTATCTATAGAATTAACTATCACATTAATGAGGGCACACCCCTATTTCATTCATTTTGATACCTGAATTCATGCCCTTTTGATTGAAGTATGCTTTCAAGGCACTTGCAAAATCAAATTTGGTGGTTGTAGAGGCTTATTATCCACTAATATAATTCTAGGAATTGTAGGAAGGTAGGCAGGGTTTACTATGGTATTGACACACTATTATTTATTGGTGAACTTTTTATAATTAAAATACTCACTTTATTTTCCCTTTACTTATGTTAGATCATTTTTTCTTTTATGAACCATATTGTATTGTTAGTAGAATGATGAAATCTTGAACTATATCACACTTTCACATGGTCCATGAACTCACAAAATAAATATAAAAATTAGTCACTTTATTCTTCACCCCTCATTGTTTCATTTTGTTGGAAATTAGGGCCTTACTAGAAGCATGCCAACAAGTTAACGGAACTGTGAACTTTTTGACACTTATTCACACACTATCTTAAAGTTATATTTTTTTTCCTTCATGGAACCATGTCAAAGGTTCAAGAGGTTCTTGAACCTTCAAAATTTCTAACACTAATACTTATTCTTTTATTATTTCTTTATTGTCAAATATTTGGCAAACCTTTAAAATTGAGACATCAAACACTTTTAGTTTGTTAAGGTTTAGGGATTAGGAGTACTAAGAAAATCATCCCTTAAGGAAAGTGAATGGAGGGAATTTTGACAAGCCAATAAGTATAAGGGAAATGGAAATTTTGATGGGAGGCATTAAGAGAGAGGGAAGTCCAAAATTCTAACTCCAAAAGAGAATGCAAAGGGACTAGAAGATTTCAAATGGTCAAGGAATGTATGAAGGGAATGCCAAGTCCAAAATAGGCAGTTTTTTATAGCAAAGACTGGGATAGCATGGAAAAGATGGAAGGCTACACTTTGGGAAGGGGAAACTTGACAACCTAGTGTAAAACAAAGGTCTTAGGTATTTTAGTGGAAATGATCAAGGATTAGGGATCAAGATGCGATGAGGGTGGTAACATTGGAGGAAGAAGTTTGATACCTTGATGATTAAATTTTCTAATGTAAATGGGTGAGGACATTAGGAAACAAGTGAAAGGCTTGACATCAAAGGAAATTTTGAAATTCCATAACTTAAGAAAACATTGAAAATACTTAGGAAGTCTAACACAAAGCCCTCATACTTAGAATTTTATGGATTTCAATCATTTCCAACATATGAGGGGATGACAAAAAGCCACACCAAGATTTTAAAAAGTCATAAATGAAGACCCAAATAAAGTTTTCTTTGATTGATTATAAATATTTGGTCAAAAAGGGTTAGACACATAATAGGAAGGGACTCAAGAAAAATTAACATGGAAGGATTAAGTCCCAATAAGTTATATCTTGGTGCATGTGTCACTTGCTAACATAATCAAACTATAGCTATCTCCATGAGCATTACCAAAATGGGGAACAAAAAAATAAATACCAAGACCAACTTATAGATCACCACGATAAAAAAAATGTGACTACACAAACACATACATACATATAAAAATAATGTATATGGAAGGAAAACATACAACCAATGGTATGAAAGCTCAAAGGATGAATATATGGCTACAAAACATAATTATAGGTTAGAGCCTACAAAGAAGATCCACACAAGGCCATGAATGAACTATTGCATCCACTTTCCTCTATGAAAGACAAGCTTGTTGAAGGAGCTAATCTACCTCAAGCCACAATTGTATCCACCACACAACTATAAAAAATACTATTTCATACAAGTATGCACATACAAACTATTAATTATTTAATCACCATGCTAAAAGAGCTCATAATAGTGATCAAAACATGATAAGCCAAAAAGTAGGAGCCAATATTATGCTCAGCCATATGAGAAAATATCTTCAAGCTCACTAGTAGCATGATAATATCTAAAGCTATGCATATGTCAATTGATTGGATTAAAATGTGGGTTTATAAATTTCTCTTGTGACCCTATCAAGTTGGTACATGTCTTTAGATTGGTCCTTGGGTATTTTATGGTAATTTCCTCAATTTATACTTTAGTTGTCAATCTAAGAACGTAAGCTTGTGAAAGGAGTTGTGGAAATCTACATAAGGGATGAAAATAATGAACTAGGTGGGGATGGCTGCAATGCTACTTAGTCTATTTTCATTCTAAAATTTGGCTCTCAAACCTCATATTGGTTCTTTGACAGGAGCTTATATCAAAAAAATGATTAATAGTAAACAATATTACTATTCCATACTAAGAAAAAACATAATCAAAAGAAATAATTGAAATGGAATGCATTAAAATTTACTCACACATATTGATAATCACATCGATCAATGTTTACAAAATACAACATGCTGAATTAAACTCATATGCATCTAACAACAAACAGTGATAATTGCAAACTAATTCAATCACAAAAAAATGAATTTAAAGCTAAAACGTTTATTACCACACAATGCACTCCTACTATAGTGATCATTAGGTAACCAAGGAAGTGGGCCCTGCCTTCTTTGATTATTAGGTGATGAAGCTTATGAACACAAGTTACTCCACACTAATCAACATACATCCAAATAACATCACGATATTTTAAATCATGAATAGAAGTTTGTATCAATATATTATTATCATCTATATAAATTGATTCTTGGCTTACATATTTATACATATTGCAAACTGATTAAACTTATAACTATTGCTGGATAAAAGCATATGAGTCTTTGGTTGTTTCGACCTATGGCCAACAACCTTAAAAGATAATCGAAAATAACTTATAGTCTTTTTCCATTGTTTCAAAATGGCACAAGTTGAAACAAATAAATGCAACTCTAATTTAACAAAAATGAAAAATGACCCTTGAATGACCTTAACTTTACTCCATTGATGCCCTTGTCCTCATGCCACCAATTAAGCATCTCCTCCTACCAAAATCATAGAGATAATCAATAAAAGATCAAAGGATTTTGATATATTCATAGGTTTTTATCTTTCCTTTGTATTTTATAAAATATCTTCAGTTCATTAACAAATGGTGACAGGAACAATAGAAGATACTATGAAATGAAAAATTTTAAAGACAAATAAAAGGTAAAATATAGACATATTTCACCCCCATCATTTCCCCCCAGATTAGGGTTTTTGCATGTCCTCATGCAAAATAATGTAAAGTACAAACCAAGAGGAGAAGGAGCTAATTTTATGCATTATGCCAATGACTTCTTTAACCCACAACTGGTATAGTGCATGCATATGTTTCGCATGCTCTTGAATGATCATGAGAGATGTATTGGGGGAATTTGTCCACTCAAGTGCTGCCTTGAGTTGGTGAATATCCTCTATCTGTAAGGAATCAAGAGAGCATGCGTCATGAACCTATTTTTGAAGGGATTCATTCTCCTTGGTCAACTTAGCCAATAAATTCTACAGTGCTTGGTTTTCCTCTCTTAACTTGGCTACTAAATTTTGTAAACCTTGTATCTCTTCATTTGTTGACAGAGGATTTTCCTCTATCAACTTAGTTACCAAGTTTTGTAGGCCACAAATTTCCTCATTTGTTAACAAAGGATTTACTTCTTTGAATTCTTCCTTTTCCTCTTGGATTTTAGTTGGGGGTGCTTCCATATGTTCTTGTTCATTTCCAACTGACATATTCAATTCATGTTCTTCCATTTGGGGTGAAAATTCAGTGGTCCTTTGTTCTATAAAGTGTGGTAAGTTGACATTGTCTTCATCCATCAGTTTAGTTTGGAAATGTTGAATGTTAGTGTCATCATGAACATCCTCCCCATG